>CALNXK010000484.1:55000-161289 GCA_942486035.1 Porites lobata | reverse complement strand
CGGCTAATGTTTGCTGAAAATCTATCTGCCCTCCATTAACTGAATCCTATTTAAAGAACAAACATTCACTCCTAGTGCCGTATATGAGCTTCCATTCAAAATCACCATAGAAAATAAGCTATTAAAAAGTTTTCAGTTCAAACTCATCCACAATATTCTTTCCAAACAACCAACGCGTTTGGAAAATGAATGTTAAATCTTCTCAAAATGCGAACAATGTTATGCTCCTTGTGAAACTATTAGCCATATATTTTAGGAGTGTCCTGCCGTCAAAGTTTTTTTTTGAAAAAAGTCATGATTGGTCGAATCGTAAAAGTTCTGAAGATAAAAATCCCAATCCAACGGAAGTTCCTTATGGATACAAACCTGAATCTAACAGCTTTCGTACTTTTAACCATTATCTCTTAATTGCTAGATATTACGTTTACTTATCTAGAAACAAGTTTGAGACCCCAGAACTGGAGGTTTTCATTGTTCTCCTGGAAATTAAAATCCAGTGCGAAAGAGAAATTGCAGTAACAAACGGAAATCTTAACAAATACAGAAATAAGTGGACCACCCTGGGTTACCCTGTTGCATTTCTGATTAGTGTTGGGTTATAGTAATCTAGCAAACGCACCATTATATATTATTTTTTTCTATTTGTTCTTCTAGTTGTTTGTTAATCTGTTGAACTTTGGTATTTCCTTTGTTTTTGTTTGTTTGTTTGTTTGTTTGTTGTTTTTACTCCTTTTTTTTCCGCCCTGTTATTGTAAAGTTTATTGTAATGTTATGTTGGAATTATGTTTAATACATAAATCATAAAATAAAAATAAAAATATATATGAGTAAAAAGAATGTCAGCATTAATGTACCATTATTTGTAATAGTCAAAATTATGAACCTTGTCACGGTTTTCGACGCCATTTTGACAAGTGAGCAAACGCGTGAGAAATTACAGTGATTGTATGAGAATCTAATGTCCAATAATTTCCGTAGAACAGCTGTTCTGAAAAATATGACTTGTAAACTAAAGCTTCACTCTAAAGTTCTCCTGAAAAAAATTTGAGGGCGTTACATTCGCTTGAGACCTAGAACCACTTTTTAAATTTCTATACATTTGTCTGTAAAGAAGTCCCGCGAAAATTACAGACAAATATGTGAGAAAATCTAAAGCAAACCTGGAGAATTCAAGCATAGGTACGCCCCAAAATTTTTGGGACAATCTTTGCATTGTAACTTTGGTTTACATTGTTTTTTCAGAACAGCCGTTTTTGAGGGGTATCCGACATTAGATTCTCATAAAACAATGTAATTTCGCGCGTTCTTCTCGTCAAGATGGCGTCGAAAACCGTGACAAGGTCTATTGATAAAACATAGTTACGTTTTTAAACAAAAGGGAAGATTATTTATTATATATTTTCCCATTTTTTGTAATTAAGTAAACCAAGTTGTAATTGACAATTATCTGTATCAGTTGCGTGGTAAACTTTCAAAGTAGTGGAACCTTTAAAGGTTGTTGTAATTATGTGTAAATAACAGGTTAAACTTCATCTAGACCTCCGGGGGCCCTGGGTCGGTAAAAAAGAAATAAAAGGGAAGAAGCTCTTGTTCAAGTGCCCTATTATTACCGTTTGGTACAGGTTTTACCAATCTCAACCCCAGAGCTCTTCACCAGAGCCTTCATATCTTATGACTGTTAACTGTGTTGTTGGAACCTCAGGCAAAAGGTCCTCATTTCTCCTTGTGTCTAAAGAAAAAGAACTAACGGAACGTTCAGTAAAGACGTCTCAGTTCATGCACATGAACCTGGTGTTCACTAATAAAACACTTTTTAATAATAAGTTTACTACTTTCAAGTTTCAGTTGGTTCTTCAAACTGAGTAAAGGCAGGATAAAGCTCACCATCTGTCCTTTCTTGGTTACTCTGTGGAGACGATTGAATAGCCTGATCAGTTAAGCACAAAAAGAAAAGGGAATTGCAAGTCAGCCTACACTCTGAAGAAAGGTCCACCTACTTAACATTCAGTGAAATACAAATCTCTCCAAAAGAGGCGATGGAAGTTAATTCACTATTTTTTAATTATTAAGGCTAAATTGCCAGCTAGAGTTTGCATCAAAAGGAAAAACTGAATATGATATTTGTTATGCATCGGAACAAAATTTACCTTGGTTCAATTTTTTTTTACCAGGGGAATTGTAAGGACTATGAAAATGAGTTTTTACAAATGGAAAATATAATTTGAGATTAGTGGCACTGCCTACTCCACGGAAAGCTTCAGGTTCCGTACTGAAATTATTTAATCTTTTGACTCAAACAAGCATATTCTCAACTAGCTTCCGAATGTGGCTTAGTAAGAAAAAGCTTTCTTCAGACATTGTAGTCCTCGTTCGATATCCTTTAATGACACCGCAATCGTAAAAATTTCTATCCTAAAATTCCATCCTTGATGAAAATCAAAAGCTTTCTAAAAGATTTTGCCGCCAGCTTGATGGGAATTTGCATATGATCAGTGTACTTCTGATTATAGAAGGGTGCACAACCTGTAGTCAAGTATATCATTCTGATTGCAGCGTAACTGCAGAACCAACAATCAATTATTACTGATCATTTTCCTCCTTCTAAGCTGCGAAAGTTGATTTAAATCTTTGCGTGCATAGAAGCTGAGGACTTAATCAGAACTTTAAAAGCATTGATAGTGAGAAGGTGGGTTAATTTTGATAATGATGATGATGATGATGATGATGATGATGATGATGATGATGATGATGATAACGATATTGATGACAATGAAACAATCGTGACGTTAGAAAAGCAGGATAAAAAGAGGAATAATGATTATGTAGACAGAGCTGATTACCGCGCAAAGTAAAAGACATTACAGTTTAGTGCGTTAATAATAAAAACATCCGAAGCTTCATTGAACTAAAAATAAGGAACTTTACTTGTGTGGTTTTTCAACGATGTTACAAATACTTGATCTTTCAATGGCATCTAAAATCGATTAGCATCCCCTCCCTGCCGTCAGAATTTTACCATCCCCTTTTCCCGTCAAAAATGTTAAGACCTTCCCCAACTCTTTTGCCTCCCCACCCCACCTCTGTTGGTATATATAATGAATGCAGTCTTAATTTCGCGATTTTCGCGATTTTTCCCAAATCGCGAAATTTTTAATACCAAACATATGCATAACCAGAAAATAACGAAATTCAGTCATGTTGTTTTATTAGTTATTCCAACATGTCTCAGTTAAGAGATTTTGGTTTGATTTTGTCTCGCTGTCCGAACCGTCCTCCGTTGTTAAATTCTTTAAGTTCTCGCTTGTGAAGTCGTCAAAATTTCCATTCTTTGTAATTGTCCTTTGTTTGCTGTTGTTTCATCCTTGGAGACCCAGGGGCAGTCAGTCAGTCGGGTCGGGAGAAAAGGCGGGACGAACGTTTTCAATTACGGGCGAAAGAGTCCCTGGCTACCGACTCTCACCGAACTATTTCCAAAAATTCAAGCGGATGCCGGCTCCTGATTGGGCACAAAAAAAATGCTTTGTCTTATTGTGCCCAATCGGCGAACAATTCTCCTGAGTTCTTTTCGTGAGTTCGTACGACAGTTATTGTTTCAATCACGGCTTTGTGGCTCATACACCAAAGAAATGCACGCAGTCAGGAAACTTTCAGTTTGATGTTTGGTACCCATGAACTCTTTCGCCCGTACTTCAAACTTTCGTCGCGCCCTTTCTCCAGACCCGACTGACTAACCCCTAGGTCTCCGAGGGATGGCTGTTGTTTACGATAAAATTATTTTTCTGTTTTTTACTGTTCGTGCGTTCTGAGGTTCGATTTTCGCGACATTTAATACTCGCGAAATTAAGTGAAAATAAGGTAGTTTATCGGGTTGTTTTTGCCTACAACGCTTTATAGAAACTTGAGGCTGCGTGCAAACGGACGCAACAACTTCCAACATTCGAAAGTCTCAAAAATGGAGATAAAGTCTGAAAAAATAGTAAAAAATCTTGAGTTTCTTTTTTTTCAAATAGTGTTTTTTATAAGTCAATATTTTTTTCGTTTTGGTCAAATCTTATTCAATTTCGCCCGTATGTTTTCAGCCTACATGTATCATAAAAAAAAGCTTTGTTCCTGTGTTTTTTTAGGTCTCTATTGATCAATGACTTATTTGATAATCTTGAGCCTGGAAAAAAGAAATTATTGTTTTGAACAAAAGTCCGGAAAAGTCTTGAGTTTATTCCTGGTATCTGTGCAAAGCATTAACGGTATTGGTTAATAAAGGATCAGCTCGAGATTTTGGGAAGTAAAGCAGGAATGGTGAAACGGACCAAAAAAAATGGTTACCATTCCTGTTCCATTGGTTCGTAGGAGAACGTCGATGCGAACGCAGGCGCCTGAGATTTTGAATCATGTTTACGATTAACGCCATCTTGAAACATGTTGCTAAGCTTTCTCTTTGTTGTCATTTAATGTTTATCTTTACTACCCAAAGTAAAGACATTCATGCCAGGTTTATCCGTATAATTTTTATCACTTTTAACTGTTAATTTGCGAAATTAAGTAATTGTAATAACTGAACCTGATGTTTCGACTATGCCGCCAACGTTGTTCTACGATTCCGAATCGACTGGAGTGACTGTGGCGGTAACTCTTCAGAGACCAAATTTATGGATTCTAGTCGTTGAGAGGAAAGTCGAGAGATATAGAGTCGCGTTTACGGCAAACGGCAAACATTAGACCCAAGGTGACATTTCCTCCAATCAGGGAAATTAACAGGCACAAACGTTAACTTTGCAAAATAATTGTTATGGATTAGACTTGATGGATATGAAACCACTAACTTTTTTTTGTATAGATACAACAACTGAATCGGCTTCCGACGAAAACTGCGCAAGGGTGGCGCAGTGTTGAGGGACTGCCTCCTTTCGGGGAGGGGGGTGGGTACTCCTAAAAGGCTTTTATGGGTAGCTCCGACCGAAAATTTACCTTTTCATGCTTCAGGTATATGAAAGGGTAGGCTTGTTGTTGGTTCTCTTCCTTGCCGAGAGGTTTTTTCTCTGGGTGTTCCGGTTTTCCCCTCTCTCCAAAATCCAACCATTTCAAATTCAAATCGATCCGCAACGCAGGACACGTTTAAGCGAGTTCTTAACAACTTCTAAGTGCTCCGTGGGAAAACAGGCTACAAATTAAGAGCGACTGCACAGAAAAATCGAGCAAACCGTGGCCACAGCTCAAAAACCTAACCTACCCTCATTTTAAGTCTGTAACAAGGTTTAATGAGTTTATAACACTGCTGAGGTTTAAATTTCAAAATGCGGCCGAATTTGGGAATTATTTGAGATTTTCGATTTCAACGGTTTGGGGGCTAAAATTAGCCGCCGAAGACGGCAATATAGCCTAGCGACAGAGATGAGCTGACTTTCATAAACGAGCGAATATATTGGCAATCTTCCGCTTAAATCTCAAAAACAGATATTAAAAATTTCTAAACAGCACATTTTTTAGATTTAGAGAATAAATATCGACGAACGAGCACAATTTTGAAACGTAATTTGTATAATGCTATAAATACAACAATTTACCGCTAAAACCAAATCGAATTTCCATATGGGGAATTCTCCAAATCACCCCAAATCCGCTTACTACCCAATGAGATATAGTACTGCAACATTATCTGAAAGTTAGTCTGGTGTTCTTGCGAACCTTGTAAATAGATTGATTATTTTGAAATTATTTTACCCCAAACAACCGCTAATTGACCCCAGGGTCAATTGACGTACGTCACCCTAGTTTTTTATCATCGATTTGAGCTCGTTAAAAGGGAGAAAACTAACAAGATTCTTTTAATATGTACCTGTGTTAATGAAATACACGCAATCTTCAAAAGGAGGCCGTTCAATGGGTAGTTTCTGTTCTTGAGATCTTGTAGGTTGTACCATGGCGTCTGCAGGTGGACCTGAGTCTAGTCTCTGTTTCCCGTGACTGCAAATCAGAATAACATTGTAAGAATAATTCTCGCTCGAATCTTCGTAAGTGAATCAGCTTTGCAGTGCCTTACCTGAGATAAAAAGTGGGCCGAATAGGAAAACATTCTAGCGCAATTTGGATCCTTTGCAGCAACTAGTGTATTTGCTAAGCGGCGATGGTATCGATGACTTTTAATTATTACTCACCTCAATTGCATGACCAGGCAATTATCGATTATCTCCTGCGAAAAAGAAGTGCACGGGAAACCAAAGCTTTCGGGATACGGTAAATTCATTTCCTGTATGACCAGGTGTCCTTTTTGTCCTATTTTAAAAAGCGGTTAACTAAGATGATTAGCAAACATACTGTCCCACTTTTAAAAATGGTACAGTTAAATTTCTGTAATTTGTTGTTAAATGCAACTCTGCAAACAACTAAGTATTTAATTTTGCGTAAAAACTACATGAAATTGTACTGTTTAGCCGTAAATCATTAAAAGAAAGCATCATGCTTTCTCTTTTCAGAATCTAGTAGGACTTAAACAATGGCATTGCTTAAGTCCTAGTGGTTATTCTCCATGTCTGCTAAGGAGAAATAGTTTGCTCTTTCAAGAAAATATTGTTCTTGCCATTGCGGTTTCAAACCAAGGATAGCAACAAGTCTGTCGTGGTCATATACTGCTACTTCAGTGCAAACGAAGCATAGGCGCACAAGTCAGCACTTGCGTTTAGTCAGGTGCCGAAAATGAAGTGGAAACTTAACCCCAATGGCGTCCATGTTCCCTCCGGCTCGAAAAGAACAATCAATTTGTGCGGTAAAGTAATGCGAAAAAACCTGCGGGAGCTGGGGAAAAAAGGTGTCTTATTTTTTCTTTGGCTTGTTCTATTTTCGCGACGTGGTTGGGCTACAAATACCGAGCTCAGTGGTATATGTCTTCTACACCGAGAGTCACTTGCCCTTAGCCGGACACGCCCCTCACGTATCATGTTTCGTTCCTAAAGTTATTTCAAGCACAGAACCAAACCTAATCAGCGGCGGAAGGCAGAAAGGGGGATGAGCAAACGGATGTCACAGCATATTAATTTTTGCAAGAAACTGGTATCCCTGCCTATCGGCTCAGGAACGATTGATTACTATAGAATTAATATCAGGGTCAGAATTTGAGTGCTACAATGGAAGGGAAGGAAGAAAAGGAAACCGCCGCGCACACCTGTTAAGTCTTTTATAAACTTTCTCGTCCTGACGGTTTCAAAGAAGGGCGTCGTGGCTGCTATTTAATTTACAGTGTCTGTTGCGGTGTCGAATTAATCTTACCCAGCAACTGAAACGTGCCACGCCTGCTGAAACTGAGATTGCTTGTAGGATGAACGGCTATAGTTTGGTATATTCACGAGCGCGTTTTGTCAAGTGGACTGAGTGCGTAGTTTTTCTTAACGAAGGGATGGGGAATGGGTCAAGTGAGTAGTTCGGGGAACGTTTGCTCTCTTTAGCGGGGGGGGGGAGGGGTATTTGTTGATATCAGGGTTCTGGCCTGGATAGAGTCGTTGTAAACTATTTTTGCTTCTGGTATCGGTTTACCGGACGCTGAGCAAGGAAAAGTCAATGGTGCATTTATGGAATAATAATAATGATTCTCATGGTCTAACAGTGCGAAGATTAGACTTCTGGTAAGGTGGCAACGATCAAGGCCGTACTATAATTCATGATAATTGAAGGTCATAATGTGGAAAAAGCGACTGAAATGATGGATGCCATGCAATCCTCTCGGGTGCGGGCGGCGTACCTGGCCTTAACGGTTGCCCCTGCGACAGAAGGCAAGCATGCCCAGATTGTCCACGGGTTGCTAAATGAGACCGTCCTTTCTTAGTACCCGTTCCTGTCTTATAATTAGACCCGGGCAAATTTCTCGATATTGCACCATCATTTTGGGCTTAAAGCTTCCAAAGTCAAACAATAATAGCGCATGTTCGCGACGGTTTTTTAAGTCAGTCAAGTTCTTAAATCAGGCCTTAAACGGCCAGTTTTAATGTCGATATCAGTTAAAAGGCATACAAGCCTCATGCAAAAAAGACAGTGGGAAGGAAGTGCACATCGGTGATGGGGGAAAAAGGGTAGCCCACAGTTATTTAGGGGTGGATCTTTCGAAACATTCTTACACTCTTGGAGAGATATGCATTGTTTAAAGTTTTAGACAAACCAGGTGTAAATTTATAGTAACAAACTGTTAAATATACATCAGCAAGATTTTTGCGAATCCTATTTTTCGCTGGAGACTATCGTTTACTGGCTGGTCACGCAATCAAAGGTAACGTACTTTCCCACGTTTGTTTACTCACCTTTCGCTCAGCAATACACTGCGTTCCACAAAGGATTCAAATTGCGCTAGAAATGTTTTGCTATTCGGGCCACTTTTTTTATCTCAGGTAAGGCACTGCAAAGCTGATTCACTTACGAAGATTCGAGGGAGAATTATTGCTTGATGTTATTCTGATTTCGCAGTCACGGGAAAACAGATCTAGACTCAGGTCCACTCGCAGACGCCATGCTGCAATCTACAAGATCTCAAGAACAGAAATTACCCATTGAACGGCCTCTCCTTTTGAAGATTGCGTGTATTTCATTAACACAGGTACATATTAAAGAATCTTTTAGTTTCTCCCTTTTAACGAGCTCAAATCGATGCATAAAACTAAGGTGACGTGCACGTGTCAATTGACCCTGGGGTCAATTAGCGGTTGTTTGGGGCAAAATAACCTCAAAATAATCAATCTATTTTACAAGCGTTCGCAAGAACACCAGACTAACTTTCAGATAATGTTGAAGTACTATATCTCATTGGGTAGTAAGCGGGTTTGGGGTGATTTGGAGAATTCCCCATATAGAAAATTCGATTTTGGTTTTAGCGGTAAATTGTTGTATTTATAAGCATTATGCAAATTACGTTTCAAAATTCTGCTGGTTCGTCGATATTTTATTCTCTAAATCTAAAAAATGTGCCGTTCAGAAATTGTTAGATATCTGCTTTTTGAGATTTAAGTGGAAGATTGCCAATATATTTGCTCGTTTATGAAAGACAGCTCATCTCTGTCGCTAGGCTATATTGCCGTGTTCGGCGGCTAATTTTAGGCTCGCAGACCGTTGAAATCAAAATCTCAAATAATTCCCAAACTCGGCCGCATTTTGAAATTTAAACCTCAGCAGTGTTATAAACTCATTAAAACCTTATTACAGACTGAAAATGAGGGTAAGTTACGTTTTGAGCTGTGGCCACGATTTTCCGATTTTGCTCGATTTTCTGTGCATTCGCTCTTAAAACTTTATTTATTTATTTTTAGAATGATACTTTGGTCACGTAAAAATTGACGTTGCAGTTTGACCTGAATGGATTCTAAATCTCTCCGATATTGTAGGATATATTTTTGTTAAAAGGAAATAGATAATTAAGGATAAACACAATTTGCTATGTCAATACACTTTATTTTAAGAAACTTGGTGAGATTATTTACAGATTACAATCAAACCTCCATGTGCGACCTTCTCGGATACGCGACATGCTGTTAGAACTACTAAAAATTAGTTTCCTACTCAAAGCACTACTGAAAACTGGACCACCAAATCTTGGCATTTATATACAGATTACAATGAAACTTCCATGTGCGACCTTCTCGGATACGCGACATGTCGTTCAAACTACTAAACTTAGTTTCCCTACTCAAAGCACTACTGAAAACTGGACCACCAAATCTTGGCATTTTATATACAGATTACAATGAAACTTCCATGTGCGACCTTCTCGGATACGCGACATGTTGTTCAAACTACTAAACTCAGGCGCGGATCTGGAATAAATACTGACCGATTTCCTAAACGAGGGCCGAAGGCGCAAGCACTATCTAAGGGGGTCTGGGGCAGGCTTCCCAAGAAATGTTTTGGTGTTTAACTCTTTAAGTCCCTTTCCTGGGTTTTCGAGTCACTTTCTTAGGTAGCATATTGCCCAGGTTTCAACTTGGAAGTGTTTTTATTATTAAAATGTATTTATTATGAAAAATCTGACCGATTTCCGTAAAACGGTGGAAACCGGTGTGGATCCGCGCCTGAAACTTAGTTTTCCTACTCAAAGCACTACTGAAAACTGGACCACCAAATCTTGGCATTTTATATACAGATTACAATGAAACTTCCATGTGCGACCTTCTCGGATACGCGACATGTTGTTCGAACTACTAAAATTAGTTTTCCTACTCAAAGCACTACTGAAACCTGGACCACCAAATCTTGGCATTTTATATACAGATTACAATGAAACTTCCATGTGCGACCTTCTCGGATACGCGACATGCTGTTCGAACTACTAAAATTAGTTTTCTACTCAAAGCACTACTGAAAAACTGGACCACCAAATCTTGACATTTTAGGTGGATACTTAAAAGCAAATACTACTCTTCTATACTCACATACTAACCTATGCTCAGGCATGAACATTATACAATGAAATAACCTTTAGTTTACAACTGGGCTAGTTTGGAGTTAGGACAAGTTGGTTTCGCTAGGCTTTTATTTGACTTAATTGAGTCGTCAAACCTTATTTCATAATGCAAGGTTGCAAAACTACTGCTTCTATGTTTACAAAAAGATTCCTTGGCTCTAAAATATATAAACTTCTACTAAACTATAAACCTTGCAATGTTGGTTGCATTGTAATCAAACTTCAATTTAAGATAAAAAATCTCATTTACATAAAAAGTATTTTTAGTTGTAGCCTTAGGGACTAATTAAGGAAGTTGGTTTTTTTTTAACTAATTACCTAAAAATACAGAGAAAGTGGCTGATCCTGATGTTATATCGTGTCGCAATTACAGTTTTATCATTGTCCGAGCTACCGATGTACACTTCTACAAAGCTGGTGATTTATTAATTTGAGCTTTTGCAAGACATTTTAGACATTAAAGTACTCAAGGTACCTACACACAAAAAAAATAAAATTAGTGGGAAAAATAATTAAGCCGGCAAAGATAAGCTGCTGGGCCAAGCAAGTCAGTTCTCTTTTAATTCTTTTAATTAATGTTCCTATGCTGCAGAGATTGATCCTTTACATTTTCCGCCAGGGACTACCTCATTGGAATTCTGCGGAAAAGGTGTTTCGTTATTCCATGGTGTGTCGTTAGTGTAATACCTGCAACAGTAATGTATAAGAGACAAAAATTAGTAAAACACATATATTCATTACAAAAGACTCAAGCTGGGGTAAGTAGCATTAAGGTTCATTTTACATGGAAGAGGGATCCTCCGGCTTTATCGTGACGGAAGAGGTTTACTTAAGTTTATATCTCACCGCTAAAACTTTCCAATTATTGGCATCATAAATAAAAAGCAGGGTGCACAGCTAAAATAGGTTTGAAACTTCTTGCCTTGATGACCTATGAAGTCTCGGTTTTCCCTCTTTGGTCCAAGTTTAGAACCAGTGTACTACTGTAATTCAGTAAGTGTCCGCCAAAAGCCCTCTAGTGACGGTCAAGACTCCATACGCAGTCCATAATTTATACTTTGTAGTGTTTTCGATCAATTCTGAGATCTAGATCTCCGCCATAATGTTTTTTATCCGATTATCTTTATATCAAACAAAAATTACTTTGGGCTGTTTGATTTGGATTCATATCTGGAATTCTCTTCCGATTACATTCAGAAAGAAAAAAGTTTGTCAGCAAACCCTCACGATCATATTGAGCCGTAGCAAATAAAAGAATATTCAATTTTTTGTGCCTCATATATCAGGAAAGAAAGAAAAGGATTAAATCATTCTGTGTTGCTGTAGGGATTCGGGGCTTTAGTGTTTTTTTTCCAAATGCAAAGCCCCGCATATGCACGGCTTGTAATTTAGACTGATAAGTACAGAAGTGTGGTCGAATAATTGTGGTGTTTAGTATCTTCGATGTTAAAAAGCGGTTAATTGATATTTTACCTCAGTCATAGTAAAAGCTAACTTCAGGTGTAGTAGTCAATAATGTGGCTTTTAAGGGTAAATACTGCTTTCTATTTGGTACTTCACAGTACCAAATGCACCCAAGTTGATAAAACTGTAATACAAAAAGACCTGGCAGACTTCTTATGGCCCTAATTGTCAGAAAACAATTACCTTCGCTTTTTTTCACCAAAGTGAAATGACACGTCATCCCCAATCAGCATGAAAGGTGCCCACTGCCTCACTTCTGAGAAACGGTTATTTCGCATCCACTTCATGGCCCGGTGAAGACATTCACTTGCACTTTTCCCTTGGACAAGGTTTTCGTAGAATCTTCCCATGAACTCCTCTGTTGCTCTGTCTTGTAAGGCCCACAATGCCACCAACACTGAGCGTGCACCCGATCCTAAGAAGGCTCGAGCGATTCCAACAACGCCTTCTGTTTTGATCTGTCCACGTGCGGTATGGCAACAACTAAGGACCACCAGTTTGGCTGACAGTCTAACTTGTGAAATGTCGGTCATTGACAGTAAGTAGTCTGCTTCATGTGGAGTCCCAATTGTCGAGTCAGGGGGGGTAAGAGCGATTTCTCCTCTTTCGGCATCACCATGAGCAGCGAAATGTACGATACTCACTGAGGATATTCTCTGAAGAACTGCCTGCCTTGTTGCTTGTTCTCCTGTTAAAAGGTGAGATTCAGGCAGTAGTCTTGCAATCATCTCTGCTTCCGCTTTCGCGCCAGGCAATGCACAGAGATACCTTGACTTTCCCTTGAAATACACATCCGTCACACTTGGCTCACCCACAACCAATGCACCAGTTTCGCTGTGAGAGTCCGCTGGACTGTCCAGAATGAGCTTGAGAGTCGTCAAAGAAGGGACAATGCGTATCCTGAAAGAATCTGACAAATAGCGGTTACTTTCATCATGTAATGCTGCAAACGGAACTTGGAAGAAGCAGTTATCAGGAACAACAATGATTTCAGATCCTTCTAGCAAGTCACTTACGGGAGCAATCAACATGTTGTAAATCTGAAAAAGTGTTGGCGGTTCAGGGTCTGTGTTTACTTCATCCTCATCTAAAAGGGGACGCAAGGATGAAAGACTATCTTCCAGATTTGATTCGTTTGTAAGTTGGTTGGCGAATGAAGAGAAGAGTGATCGGTCTTCGCATTGCTCTTCAGGTAAAACGTGAAATTTTCTTGAGAAGCTTTCGTTTCCAAACAGGTCATACACAGAGGTTTTGCAGTGCTTGCTATCATAGCTCTCACAAAGATTCGTTCTTCGGAAAGCTGCCGGTTTGCTTTGTTTCAAAACCCACAAAAATATATTGTCACGGTAGTCATAGGAGATGTATAGGCAGGTGCTGTTGCCATTTTTCTTCATTACTTCCTCGATGCCAGCAAAGGATTGTGGGTGGATGGATATTTCTTTTTCAATGGAGTACCGATTTGACATAAGTTTTGCCAGGGCTCTGGCCCGTCCGAGTTCAGCAACGTGTAAAGCTTCATAGGGTTTCCCACAAGAACAACTCAATGAACAAAACAGACGATAGGGAGACACATTTTTGTCAAAAAATGATATATTGTGGCTATCTTTGCTTCCTAGAGAAATAAGCATTTTTTCGCAAAGTTGAATGCTTGTCGAGAGACTGGATAAGGCTTCAGATATGTTTCCTGTTATTTTAAAAAAGAACAGATATTTAGAAAAAGAGAAGATACAAATTGCAATTCCATGTTTCCAGTTGCACAGCTAAGTTGAAGAGCATTCTCAAAATATTTTTGAGCCTTCGCACATTCACCAGCGAAAAAACTCAGTTCTCCTAGTGTTAGGTAGCATGACGCTTCTCGGTCTTTGTTGCCAATTTCGATATCCATGGTAAGTGTTTTATGAACATATTCTTCAGCCTTGGCATATTCTCCGACAGATCGAAACACACCTCGTAGGTTTATGTAGCATGCCGCTTCTCCTTGTCTGCTGCCAATTTCTTTGTTGGCGGTAAGTGCTTTATGAAGATATTCTTCAGCCTTGGCATATTCTTGAACACCTGCAAACATAGTTCCTAGGTTCATGTAGCATGACGCTTCTCCGTGTTTGTCGCCAGTTTCTGTGTTGATGGTAAGTGCTTTATGAAGATATTCTTCAGCCTTGGCATCTTCTCCGACAGATTGAAACACACATCCTAGGCTCATGTAGCATGACGCTTCTCCGTATTTGTGGCCAATTTCTGTGTTGATGGTAAGTGCTTTATGATGATATTCTTCAGCCTTGGCATATTCTCCGACACATCTCAACACATGTCCTAGGCTTCCGTAGCATGACGCTTCTTGTCTTTTTGGCCAGTTTCTGTGCTGATGGTAAGTGATTTATGAAGATATTCTTCAGCCTTAGCATATTCTGCGACAGCTTGAAACACATTTCCTAGGATTATGTAGCATGCCGCTTCTCCGTTTCTGTCCCCAATTTTTGTGATGATGGTAAGTGCTTTATGAAGATATTCTTCAGCCTTGGCATACTTTCCGACAGATTGAAACACAGCTCCTAGGTTCATGTAGCACAACGCTTCTCCGTGTTTGTCGCCAATTTCTGTCTTGATGGTAAGTGCTTTATGAAGATATTCTTCAGCCTTGGCATATTCTCCGACATATTGAAACACAGCTCCTAGGTTCGCGTAGCATGTCGCTTCTTCCTTTCTGTTCCCAGTTTCTGTGATGATGGTAAGTGCTTTATGAAGATATTCTTCAGCCTTGGCATATTCTCCGACAAATTGAAATACAGCTCCTAGGTTTGTGTAGCATGACGCTTCTCCGTCTTTGTCGCCAATTTCTGTCATGATGGTAAGTGCTTTATGAAGATATTCTTCAGCCTTGGCATATTCTCCGACAGAAAGAAACACAGCTCCTACGTTTGCGTAGCAAAACGCTTCTCCGTGTTTGTCGCCAATTTCTGTGTTTATGGTAAGTGCTTTATGAAGATATTCTTCAGCCTTGGCATATTCTCCGACAGATTGAAACACAGCTCCTAGGTTCGCGTAGCATGTCGCTTCTTCCTTTCTGTTCCCAGTTTCTGTGATGATGGTAAGTGCTTTATGAAGATATTCTTCAGCCTTGGAATATTCTCCGACAGATTGAAACACAGTTCCTAGGTTTCCGTAGCATGACCCTTCTCCGGCTTTGTCTTTGATTTCTTTGTAAACGCAGAGTGCAATTTTGAGGACTGCTTGTGCTTCCTGGTATTCACTTTTTTGGAGGTACAGTTTTGATAACCTTAAGGCTGTGTTACCTTCTTCTTTTTTTTCTTACGATTACGAAGTAGGACTAAAAGCTTTTTGCCAGATTCTATAGCTGGTGAAAGTTTCCTAATAGCAGCATTTCCATAAAACAGCCTCTTATACAGCGCTATACTTACTATTGTGGCAGGTTCATGTTCGTTTTTCTAAGGTTTTGTTGTTTAGTAGTATTAAGCACTCGTTCCACAGCTCGATAGCCTGGACAACTCGTTTAGTGCTTGAAAGAAAATCTGCGGCAAGCATGCCATGGTGAATAGCTTCTTGAACCTTGACCATATGGGTCTTTTCTGAAACATAAACAGGTAAAAAAAACAAGACCAGAACAATTAGCAAATAGTTCTACGGAAATAGAGTTAACCTTAAATAAAAAAAATAAGGAAGCCACTTAGAAACGTTATAATAATAAGCTTTTGGCTTAAGATGAGCTACGAAAACACATTAAGGTTTTCTTCAAAATGAAAAAGCTTTTTCTTATACGTAACGACTTTGTAAATGTGGTCTGGTCAGGTGTCATTTAAAAGTGTAAATTAAGCTGATGCTATCGTAGCTGCATGCGATTCCAAGAAACATTCTGTTTCGGTTAAATGGACTTACCCAGGAATACACAGTTACGAAAGATTTCGGTTACCCGGATCGTCAAAATAAAGCTACTTACATTTAAAAAGCAGTTAACTTGTTGAAGTAAATGATCATGAGTTCTGTTTGTTGAAATCTAAGTCTATAGAACGTGTATATGCAGTCTTGTATTTAAAAAGAAATCTTTGAGTTTTTAGTTTATTTGCAGTCTTGAAAAACGTGGTTTCTCTTGTAGAATTTTAAGTTAGGAACAACTATTTTGGAAGAATTAAAAGAACGTCTAAAAAGTTGAACGGCATGTGACAGGACATTAAAATTCCTAACATTGATAACCCTGCATCATTTCACTAAGGGCCTGTTTACATGGAGGTGAGGGACCCCAGGTAGGTGAGGTAACCCGCTTAGGTGGGGTAACCCGCCTGTCCTTATAAACTCTCAGTTTAAGTTGATCGCGTTTACATGATAGGTGGGGCGACCCGCCAAGGCGGGTAGCCCGGTCTGCCAGACCGGGTTACCCTCTCAGCCGGGGGCCAAATTTTGCCATGTAAACGTTTCAAGGTGGGGTAACCCGCCTAGTCGCGGTCGGTTTCGTGATACATCGAATTCGCGCAAAAAATCACTTTGGCGGTGGCTTTGCATCATTATTAAAGGTAACAATAGAAAGCCATAGGACTGAAGGTTGCAGCAAGAGCAGCAAGTGAGTGTTGAAGAGCATTAATCGCCAAAACACGTGGTTTGCCAGCATTTTTCTTTTGTACGTGCTTAGCGACCATTGAATAATCTTGAGACAGCGTGCCCCGGGATGGCAGGGTTGTAAGATTGCATGTAAAGGAGGGTTATTTTTTTACCCCACCTAAGCGGGTTACCTCACTCCCTGGGGTCCCCCACCTTCAGGTAAACAGGCCCTAAAATTCGATAGAATTTATATTGTAATTTTAAGTGGGAAACAATATGCTAGTAGCGGAGCTCTCGCGCGCGAAGCGCGCAGCGGAGCACCAGGGGTAAAAAAATGTGGTAAACTACCCATCCAAGAAAATTTGGTAATCACGTGACCGTAAACCAACCGACCGCCCGCCCGACCGTCCGTCCGCACCACAGGCATACCAATGTAAAATAATTCAATTAACAGGTATCGCAACCCAATGCAACTCAAGGTTTTATTTGGAAAGAAATCACATTGCCGCCCAGACTTTTAGAAGGGAAAAACAACAACAAATTCGTGTCTTTTTTCGACGTTATTTTTGATGTTTACACTCACGTGGATAACAGAGAAAGAGCTAGAGCGAGTGATTGAAAACAAAAAAGAGACGAATTTTGTAGGAAGAAAAACATGAAAATTCAAAGTAGCTGTGAGACAATGAGAAATGCTAGCGGCCAGCAAGGTGAAAATGAGCGGCAGTGAAAAATGAAAGCGCACATGAACACAGGAGACAAAATATTTGGTCAGCACATACGACAATTCCTCCATAAAAAAAATGTGTAACTAGGAAGTTTGACGTTTTAGAGCCTGTTTACATGAAGGTGGGGCACCCCAGGTAGGTAAGGTAACATGGGGCGGGTTACCCCACCTAACATGTAAACGTGATCACATAAAATGAGAGATTATATGGACAGGCGGATTACCCCACCTAAGCGGGTTACCTCACCTGCACCTATCTGGGGTACCCCACTTTCATGTAAACAGGCCCTTAGTCCTACAAAACAGCGATGTAGTTGTGCAAAACAACGGCAAAGAAAGACAAAAAGCGTGCTGCACGTGCAAATTTGTTTTTTTTTCTAATTAGAAAAAAAGTGTGCTGCACGTGCAATTTGTTTTTTTTGCTAATTAGATCTATTGATGCCATTTTCATTGCCCTCTCCGTTTACAACTATTATTAACCAGAGCTTCGCTTTTAGCCCTGGCTAAATCTATATATTAATTTAATTGATAAGTAAAGTTGGGAATCTCCTCTGACAGGCTCAGCAGAGCTTGCTGAGATCTCCTGTTCATGTATAGCTACAAATACCTAATGTACAATATTAGTTTTAATAAATAATGCGCGAATAAAATAAAAATAATAATAATATTTCATACATTCATACATATATACATTTGATTGAATACATATCCATCTTGGTTCTTCAGTGATCAATAAAGATTTCATGTTATAATGATTTAAGGCTAAGAAAACCTATCAGTACTGAACGCAAATAATTATGTATAGGAATATATTATTAGAAGAAGCGCTCAACGTCGAACGTGCTCATCGTGTCGGTAGGGTTGTTTCTGGCCCTAGAAGACGCCCTCGCACAATTGTGTGCAAGCGTCGAGGTTTTAAGCAAAAGGAGCAAATATTGAAGATGACAAGAAGAGTTAAACCTGTCGGTTTATACGTAAATGAAGATCTTGCTAAGGAGACCCTAGATAAGCGTGAAGAGCAGAGACCCAAGCTGGAGGAAGCAAAGCGGAATGGAAAAATAGCGTACTTTGTATTCTCGGTTTTCACATGACGTCATCAAAATTCAAACTAAGAAACTATCGATTCTTCTGAGATTCTGAGTTTCATGAGGTATTACAGCACCTAAACACCTTTATTTAAACAGAGGTTTGGTTCGAAAGGGTTCTTCGTTTTTCGATAGAGGACGTTTGAATTTCTAGGCTTTTGCGTGACGCGGCATTTAGCTGGCGGCCGGGACTGCTCTTCTGTGGGTTAAAAACATTACCAGTTTTGGGAGATTTTGCTATCTAAACATTCCTTCTCTCAGAATAAATATCACTTTAATAGTTTATGAGTTTTTTAAGCGATGAATTAACGCATTAGTAGGAAAACTCAAAAACAGATGTTTCTGTTGGTTTCCGGCGGCCATATTTGTGCCCCTCAAAGGGACACAAACATGGCGCCTCCATACAAAGCTTTATAAATTTGGGTAAAACGTTTTTTCTAATATCTCGCATATGAAATATCGCACAGACCTGATTCTTGGCAAGGTCTTTTGCTTATTTATCTTCTTTTATTTCCAAGATTCGGGACTTTCTGTATCGAATGGTTTGCAATTTTATTTTTGATTGCGTGACAGTGAAAACCGAGAATTGGACAAGTTGATTGTAAAGGACAGACGTGGTTTAAATCAGATAAGTTAATTAGTTACTTTACTGCTAACTTAAAATGACAGTGACACAATACTCGCTATCAGATGTACTGCCCTTTAATCATTTAGACGATTCTAGCTTTTCTCTGGCGCTATATGAACTACAGAATGGTCCTGTTCACTTTGATCCTGATAGATTTTCTAGCTTACGTTACAATCCAATTTTTTCAAACTCAAACGCTTCTTTGACACAGTCTGGCAGTTTTGATCCAGACATTAATTTTATTGCAGTTGAGACACCCTGAGACTATGTTATTGAAAATCAATTTAACGAAATGCTCAGTCGCGAAAATTATCCTGATGCCGATTTCTGTCTCCTACATCTGAATATTCGTAGTCTTCCTCATAATTTAGTAGAGCTGACTGACTATCTATCATGCTTAAACATAAAATTTTCTGTAATCGGAATTTCTGAGACCTGGCTAAACGATTCTTCTCATTCGGTCGATATTAGTGGTTTCAAATTTCTTCACAGGTATAGGCAAAATAGAACTGGAGGTGGGGTGGGTCTTTATATTTCAAACGATCTAGAGTTCAAGCTTCGAGAAGCTTTGTCCCTCCATAATGGTGATATTGTAGAATCGCTGTTCATTGAATTAATAAGACCTCGAGAAAAAAATATAATTGTTGGTATTGTTTACAGACCGCCAAATCACAGACTCGACGATTTCTTGTCTACAAACAATGATCTGCATGAGTTGTTAGGTAATATCTCTAGGGAAAATAAAATATGCTTCCTAATGGGGACTTTAATATTAATTTAATAAACTACCAAAATCATCACCTCACAGGCCAATTCCTAGATGGAATGTACTCTAATATGTTTTTTCCTTTGATTACGCGTCCCTCGAGAATTACTTCACATAGTGCTACGTTAATAGATAATATTTTTTGCGAACAACTTTTTGAACGTTCGAGAAGCGGCTTATTATTTACTGACATTTCAGATCATCTACCCGTCTTCTCAATTCATTCAGATAACGTTAACAAGTCGTTAAATCGATGTCGACAAGACCCCTTCTTTATTAGAGATAAGAATCCGAATAATATTCCTACTTTTGTTGAAAAACTAGAAGTTGTTGATTGGTCTTCGATTAAAACTTGTGATGCGTACAAACGCTTTCATGAAATGTATACAAAGATTTACAACGATTGCTTCCCTCTCAAGAAGTTTTCTTGGGAGTAATCATGGATGAAAATTTAAATTGGAAATCTGTAAATCTCACATGTCGCCAACAAAGTTTCTAAATGTACAGGAATTATTCGTAAATCCAGTTTCTATTTATCTACGAAAACCTTACGAACACTATATTTTTCTCTAGTCTATCCATACTTTTTTTACTGCAACTTAGTTTGGGCCTCCACTTACAGAACTAACCTTATTCGTCTTGAGATTTTACAGAAACGGGTGATCAGAACTATAGCTAAAACCACTTTCGATGCACATACTGATCCAATCTTTCAAAATCTTGGTATCTTAAAATTTCATGATATATACTTAATAAACTAGGCTTATTCACGTACTCCTATCAAAACCATGCTCTACCTTTGAAATTTAATTGTAAATTTACTTTACAAAGTCAAATTCATTCGTATAATACAAGAAACTCGTGTAAATTTCGTCTGCCTTTCTGTCGTACTCGAACCAAACAATTTTCCGTTTTTATCAAGGACCTGAATTTTACAACACCTTAAACACCAACATCATCAACGCTTCCTCACCTTTTTCCTTTAAAAGAGCACTTAAGGCATTTATTTGTAATAATTATTAGTATACTCCAACAGAAATCTTGCGAAAAAAGCCATTTAATATTCAACATTATTTGTAAACTTCCGTAATATTGATTAGTTTAATTTTCCACCTGATATTATTTTGTATCCGTCGCCGTAATTTTTATGCGATCTTCGAAAAAATTGTAATTGAGGAAGCCTAAATAACATAAGCTCTATAGTTTCCTTTTAGGCCTCCTCGCCATTTCTTCCTACATTTTTTTTTTTGGCATTTCTTTGTAATTATTGTAATCGTGTGGCAAATAAATAAATACAAATACAAAATTACAATTAAGTCTAAGAAAGAAGGAACTTTCTATAGATAATTTGGTTTGAAAGGAGGAGGTTATAAACTCGAAAGTGGGAAGTCCATAAATTCTTTTGAACGCACGAGGAGCTAAGCACTTCCGGAATCACTTGCCTTATTATATAGAGCATGAAGATCACATTTCATTGTCGCTTGAGGGTCCTCGGACAGAGTTTGAGATTGGGGGAACTGCAGAAGCATCTAATTCCGTCACGAGTGGCCAACGACTGACTAGCCTAGTCTTAAGATTTCGAAAAATCTGATTCAGTTCTTAGTACACATCCTAAACTAAGGTTGCCTGAAAGATTCAAGTGAGGTAACAGAGACGAAACTGTTCGTGTGTAAATTTTACAAAATCGTTTTTTAAGGGGAAATGTAACATAAACACCAGATCCCAGTTGTTGCTATCTATTGGGTAAATCACTATCCAGCGGAGAAAAACAGTCGCATTATCCCTGTGGATAGAGATTTATGCAGTTGATAGCGCTATCCACCTTTTGAACAACCGGGCCAGCTCTTTCTTCATGTACCAACACGTAACACTTAGCCTAATTCCGAAGGAGCTAAAATCAAATGTTCCTTTATTCCACCGTCAGTAAATACCTCTTATTAGCCGATAACCTGAGATCAGGCCCAATTTGAGCGGTTCTCATACATTCTCTCTAACGGCTACCGCTGAAATTGGGCCTGATACAAACTATTACAAGTTTGTGCTCGTTACGGCCAGATTTTGGCCGTAACGCTGATTGGCTATTAGAACAATCCCACAAGATCTGATTGGCTGTCGGAAACGCCGGAAGTTGAAAGCGCTTAGTCCTCGCTTGGTTGTTTTCGTGAATGATCCGTCGTCGGTGGAGAGAAGGATGATTTTGCTGTCTTTTTTATTGTTTTATGGTCTTGTGGTAGGAAAATGTGTCTTAATATGTGCCATGGAAATTCAGAAAATTCATGTGGTTGTTCATATCTTCTCAGGATTTGCTTTATTTACGGAAAGTGAGTGTATCGCGGAGTTGAATCCCTCTGCAAGTTGTTGCCCGCTAACAAGGTGCATTTTGATTTACTAACAAAAGGGTGCAAATCAAAATACTGTCCATCTTAAAACTGGTTTCATTTGAAAGTTTAGCCGGGAATGACTTCTCTGAACGGGGTACGCAAGCGGAGGCTCACTGCGAAAGAAACCTCAATCGCCAACTGTGAAGTATTAGACGAAAAATATCGCATCGCTGTTCAAGGAATTTTCAGTGTTCATAGACTGGTTGTTTGACTACCCTTTTTGTTAAAAGTAAACCAAGAAAACTGGTGTCCTCGCTCGTTGGCTGTTTGCTTTTGTTTTTAAAGATTTATGTACTGAAAATCGGAGGAAATTGCCGAGGAAAATATCGAGACAACGGAAAAATAGAGATTTCAGTATTTTAAATGCCAGAGCGCCTAGCCAAAATAATTAAACTAGTAGAACATCGTGTCGCCGTCATTTCGAAAACTTTTTACCTTCTACGCCAAGAGAAGTAACCTTTGAGATCTCCCTTAATCTCGCAAGAAGTTAAATGTGATTGTGCTGGCTGTTTTATTTTTAGCTGAAAAAATTAACAGATAAAGCTGTTTTTTAAGTCAGCCAGTCTGCATTTTTCCCACGCTTGAAAAATTTGCATACTAGAAAAACAAGCAACGGAAGTAATTCTGATTGGCTGATTCGGCAAATGTCAATCAATCAAAAAAGTGGGCGGCAGACATTTCGTTAAAGGTTTGTATCAGGGAAGTATCAGGCTCTCTTTTCGTTTCGCCTTGCCCGCCGGAATGTAATTTTCAAAGCGAAACGAAAATACCGAGTTTTTTTTAATCGATTTATGGCCCAAGCGCGAAAAAATCGATGGAAAAAAACGAGGATCCGTAATTTACAGTACGGACCGAAAAAACGAGGCTAATAAGATGTTTATTATATGGCTTCTTCCTGTTTGGGGGACCGGAAACAAGTGCAGGACGCACGATTTGACAGTCATTTGACAGGCGTCAAAAAAGAAAGTTTTTATTGGCGCACGAAAACAATAGCACATAACAAAGGCTTTCCGAGAAAGTAAAAACAAATTCGCCATGTTGAAAAAGTTTATTCGGTCAAAACTAAGAGCACTGTAAGTTTTAGCTCTTTAATGTAACGCTGGAGTCAGTTTTGGAAACCGGACACTATGTCTGTCTAGAAGTCGTTTCCGTCTTTCCTCCGTTTCTCCTTGTAAAAAAACACTGCAAAAGGCAAAGAAGCTTTTCAAGGTAAGTTTGTTGTCATTGTCGAAGGATTCGCTCGTTAATTGTTTTTGGGAAAACCTCTCTTTCTGCCACTTCATTCTTGTCTTCAATTGGACGTGATCTGCGTTAAAATTTTCAAACACTGACTAAAATTCTCTTCCTCGGTGAGGTTACGATTCAGTTTCTACATCAGCTTCGTTCTCATTAAAACAAAGAGCTAGGTTAAAATTTGGAAAGGCAAAGTCAACATCCCAGTCCTCATTGTTTACAGACATATTTCAAAGTTTATTCGGTCAAAACTAAGAGCACTGTATTTACACGTTAATGTGTGTGTCTTTTGAACACTGGACATTGTGTCTGGCTTGAACTCGCTTCTATCTTTCTTTCGTTGGTCCTTGAAAAAACACTGCAAAGGACAAAGAAGCTTATGATCGGGTGCAGGTATGTTTGTTATCTTATTTCAGGGACCGCGCAGCAAGTTTTCGAGTGGGGGGGCTAAAGAAGAATGCGTGAAGGAAAATTTTGGGGCGGGGGGGGCCGGGGGGGCATGCTTGTGGATTTCTATTCAATTTCTCTAAAGTGACGGAGAATGCGAATAACGATAAAGCTATTGATTTTTTTCCACATCTTCAGTGATCTTGCTATCGGGTCTGAAAATTCACCATCACTAAATTGAAATATCATAGATTGTTATGTTATACTACTGTTATCAACCTTTAATTACTACAAATAAGCCAGAAATCCAACGATTTTGCTTGAGCTGCCTTGAACTCAAGGCTGTATAATTACTGAGCAATTATTGCACGAGGCTGAGTATCAGATCAAGGGGGTTATCCGCCAAAACTGAAGGCTTGAGCCCGGTAGATAACACCCTCTGAGATTTGTATATCTTCGTATCATACGAAAGCCGAGTTCAATAATTGTTTAATTATTCATTCAAAATATTTACACGGCAAAACAAAACGGTAACTGAAAATAATTTAGTGAATGATATTAAAGTTACTGTACATCATTTACTCGAAAAGTGCCAAAATTGCGCTTTCTGTTTGTGTTGCGGTCGGTAAATTCGTTTGCTATGTCAATGGTGGAAAGCCTGTCCGTTCTTTCTTTGTGTATGTTTAAAACTGTCAGGTTACTAAATCGTTCCAGGTTCATTCTTGAACGGAGCCATGTTTTTAGCCTCCGGGCAGTCGAAAAGGATCTTTCACCGGCTGCACTGGTTGCTGGATTTACGACAATCAGCTTACATAACGTGATAACTTCTTTTATCATTTCCCGTTCTGGGTTGGGTAGCTCTTTAATTTTTACTATGATGTCGTCAAAACAAAAATAATCACCATCCTTCAGCAGCACTTGTAAAATTTCCATCTGGGCGGTTAACACTGAAATATTAACATCATCGTTGTACAGTTTTTCCAGGAAAAAGAGGCCATTTAAAAGACGTTTACCTCTGCTAGGTTAGAAGCGAAAAAATATTTTACAATTGTAACGACTAATGCTTCATTCTGCCTATTTATCTGCGCGTTTGTCTTTGCCAGTAACTCTGGTCACTTTCGAATTAACGATTTTTTGCTATTTTTCACTCTGTTACTTTTGTTAAATTATTTTTTGTTAAATTTATTTTTATTCTTGCAAAAAAGTGGGGGGGCTAAAGCCCCCCCAGCCCCTCCCTCTGCGCGGTCCCTGTATTTGTCGAACGATTTACTCATTTTCTCTTAGGCAAAACATCTCGAATCTCTGCCAGTCGATTTTCGTCTTCTTAACTGTGTACTGCGATAAAATTTTCATACACTGACTAGAATCCTCTTCGGTAAGATTACGAGTTAGTTTCTTCATCGCCTTCGTTCACAAATAAACACAGTTTAAAATATTGAAGGCCAAAGTCAACAGGTTGTCAGGCGTCTGATAAGTTTATTTAAACCTTTTTTCCGAGGTAGAGAGATTTAGAGCTCCGAAATGAGCATTTTCTTTAACAATTTTGGTCCGTATAGCAAGTTACGGACCGCAAATTGACCAATCGCATGGCGTAAACAGACTCAGCCATATAATAATGATCGTTATTATCTGGGATGACTCATTCGGAAGGCCGTTTCAGCTCAAAGTCAGTTGTAAAGTCAAGTTGTGAAAAAAATTATTCCCCTTGAACCCCCCCTTTAAAGGTCAAATGAACCAAAAAATTGAAATATTTTCTTTTGTCGCTTTACCTTCACCAAACACTGAAAAGAACCATCCTAAGTGAGATTTGGGTAAAGATTTTTCTTCCCAAGCCTTTATAGGAAGATAAAAGATCACGAAAACGTTTCTGAAATGGCCGCGTGATAGACTGGAGACTACGTGACGTCAATGTTGATCTTTCAGGGCGGAAAAACGTTCTGCGCAAGCTTCTGCGCATCCCTTTTCGTATTCTCGTCCCCAGAGCCACTCGGCTTAATTTGTAACCGACCAGTGGCTCTGGACGCAACGGAAAATACGAATTTTTTCATTGGCTGAAGGCAATTGGTGTGCAAAGTAAGTTAAAAATATAATCTACTGCGCATAACATTTTACTTAGTGCCCTCTCGACCTGCAAACATAAAATCAGTGTGTAAGTTTCGTTGATTGCGACAATCCTGTTTCGTTTATATGCAATAGCAGTGAAGGACAGAATTGCAGGTAAAGTTTGAGAAGTTTCTACGAAGACAACAACCCGTGACAAAGAAAGTATTGCCTTCGTTGTGCGCTAAACTTTGCCCCTGTCTCGACCGTCGCATCTCCTGGAGGAGTAATGGTTAGTTAGCTCTTACTGTTGCTCCTTGCTCCTTAAAAATCAAGCGATTGATACTGTACTTGTGTGGCGTTATTAATTAGCCTAATCAGTTTTTCTAATTCCTCTGGATATTTGTCGGTGCTACAGTAGGAAAGGAAATCAAGCTCCGACTACATTACAGAAATGATATGTACGTTAAGTTTATTGCAGTGTGCTTTTAATTTATCGTATTTTCTGCTGAAAGAACATTTCCTTTGCTATACTAAGGTCAAGATAATATTTTGTTATATGCCTTTATTTCATTAGACCACTTATGGCAGTGCACAATGCAAAGCCAGAACTGAATTGCTTATGAATCATTTTGGGCTGCATGCAAAAGGCAATTTTTTAATTGTGTAAAGATGACAGAGCAAGTACTCTTTCCAATCCACGTTTTCTTCCACTTAATTAATGCTTAAATCATGCTTAGATAATTCGGAGGCTTTCTTTTAATTTTTAGTTTAACAGTAAGAATTGGGCTGTGAAAGGAAAGGCTATGTGGCCGACTTGTTACAAATGTTTTGCGAGAAGATATTCTCATCCTAACAGTCCTTGCTTGGCTTTCAGTCGTGTGGCATTTAGACAAAGATAAACAAGGGGCTCTGGGTTTATTTATAACTGATGAACAGTTAACAAAGAAGCAGCTTTTGCACAATTTTTCTTGATAAATATTTATGTTATCTGATCACTACATAGGGTAGCACAATGTTCTCAACCTTTTTGGTTTAAGAAATCTAGAAATATACAAGAAAACTTGACTGTTTATACTAGGCATACATTATGTGAAAACTGGTCTAGATTTTTTGACAATGTCAGGGACAACTGAGGGGTTAATAAATAAAATGATAAATGAACAACAGCCTAGAGTAGTCTATTTTGCATCATACTGGAGTAAGTGGTTGTTGATGATAACAACTGGATTTTGCAGTATGTCACCTTTGATAGGGTGGATAACATTACAGCTTGATCAACAGTAATATCATAGTTTACTCGCCAATCCTAACCACACCTGTTCTCCACCCCTCCTTGAGCTTGCACACAGCATTGGCTTACTGAAGCATAGGGCATCTTAGTTTACTTGGTTATTGACAAATAACGATGAGCCAAATTGAACTTGCTTCCACTGGTCAATGATTCAGTTCTGGTTAAACCTTTTTCCTAGTTGGAGGCCTCATGTGATAACACAAAATAATGAATTTTAAGGGAACTAAAAAATTATACATTATCAAAACCTGTGAGCAGATATTGTACTTTAACTCTATAAAGCACCACATTCAGTTTCAATACAACTGCAGAGGGTGGGGATTGGGGGTTGGGCACTATCCCCCAAAAATCAGTTCAGATACACTCCACAGTATGCTTCTTGCCTTGCCAAATTTTGACCAAACTGTGTGATTTTCACTATCCTATTTCAGGCCTGATCCAAAGTTTTTTCCCCAATTTCAAACCTTGCAGGTCTTGCACTCCAGTCTCAAAACATGATGAGAGCAGCTACCCAAGAAAATGCTTTTGGGTTGTGTGTTACTCAAAGTGTACTTCTTAATGGGGGGATCTCTTAAAGCATACAGTCTATATACAGTGCATATATCACTCTACATTTCACTGTTCCAGATAAGAAAGTACAGCTATATAGCTTATGATAACCCGTTCTAGGTATTCAGATAGTGAGAAGTAGAGCATTTTCAGATTTGTTCTCTTTGCACCTTCCCCAATACCTGAATGTCTGGCACAGGCATAAACTACTGCTTTTAAGCCTTCCCCCCAACTTATAAGCCCCCCAGTTATAGGCCCTGATTTATCAGTGAACAAGAAAAAATGTTCCCCTGGTTGTAAGCCCTCCCCTAAGAAAAAAAAAAGACCTTCAAACCCGTTACAAAGATGTGTAGCCCATGAGCTCATAAGTGATGCTTAAACAGGTTTCTCTCTGGATGCATTTGCATAATTACCATCACTTCCTACTAAACTAGTGTCCTGGGAAACACTTTTTATTAGTAACCGGTAATCAAAAGTACATATAAGTGTTTATACCCCTATAACAGAGGTGACAAGAGCTCACCTATACTGTGAAAGTTACAAAACCATGAACACCAAACATTATTAATTTTAGGAATGCTATTGCTTTGCAAAGAAAAAGCTAAAAAAGGGGTGAGAAAACAAAACCTCACACAGCAGTGGTAATTACTTTGTGGTTTTGAGGTTTGGTTGTGCATGTGTACTGAACATTATGGTGATTGGTCACTACACAACATTTTTCAGGTATTAATGATTTTCTGAATCTGACAGCAAAATTATTGAAGATTTTTATTTAGG
Organism: Porites lobata; assembly: GCA_942486035.1. NCBI lineage: Eukaryota > Metazoa > Cnidaria > Anthozoa > Scleractinia > Poritidae > Porites > Porites lobata. Next base: position 132,981 of record CALNXK010000484.1, on the reverse strand, counting down.
ACATGATACCTGAAATCTTTAGGGAGGATAAACCCTTTAAGCAGAACACTGGATGGCCCCCATAAACACCAAATGACCCAGAAGTTTTGTGATTAGGGTTAGGAAACTGGGGTTCAAGTTCTGAACTGAAATTTGATTCACTCAGTGCTGTATAGTATAACGTTGCCATGCATGGAAGCCCATGGAACCAGTCCATGGAGGTGTATTAGACTGTCACTTCTCCTGGGTCGGTAAAATGACTAATATTGATTTGTTTCGACGTAAATCCTTCGGTTGCCTAACACGTGTTGTACACAAAAGCTCATGGGCAAAATTAAAACCACGACATGCGACACCACAAAAGGAAATAAACATAGGAAAACACACAACCAGCTCGAGTGAAATGAAATATATATTTTACTCTCCTAACACAACGCATGAATGGTTTCGTTTCAAAAAGGGTTTTGAAGTAAGATAGCAGTTGCAGGACATGGAACAAGATACCTTTTTAGATTGACTTTTTCCCACATTATATCGATCTTCGCGATATTGCTTTCCCAGTGTTTGTTCGCCAAACGGATTGAAAAAAAAAAACCCACATAACTCAGACGATAGTCTGCCGATTAATTGTCTCAGTTCTGCAAACCAACAGTATGTTCAGCCGGTTTCTGTTACTGTCTTCTTCAAATTCTCCAAATTATCAGTGAATCCAAGTTGAGTTCAAACCATCCCAGAGAAGCCAGTCTCTAGAGAGAGCTCAGGAAGTAAAATTTTTCCCCAGTGGAGCGGTGAGGGACAAAAATCCGTTAGGAGCATGAGCAGTGATATTTGTAACTTCTACACATGCGCGACCGGATGTCAGAAATTTTCTGACATCCGGTAACGGCTTCCAGAGCCCCTCGTTTCCCGACCACGTGACCAAGAAACGACGGGCTCTGGGGACGAGAATGGCGTTTGTTTGTCTCGTTCTGTGAGAGTTCTGACTGAGACTGAATGAAATACACGAGGTGCGAACGTTTGCTCCTTTTAAAGGCCTTTTTTTGTTTTTGTTGTTGTTGTTGTTTTTTCGTCACTTGAAAATTACTTTGGATTCAGAACAACCAATGTTAGAGTAAAAACAGATCATCCGTCAGTCTGAGGAGGAATAAAACAATTTGAACATTTCCAAAGAGGTTTGTATTTTTCTGATAATTGTGCATTCGATTTGTGAATTGATTTTGTGTCCAGTTCTTCGCCTTCTTTCGCCGGGCTGAATTAAAACCCGCTTGTATTCTGTTATTAGTAGTTACGGTTAGTTTTTTTACATGCCCAGATTCATTTACCTTCGCAGAACCAGCTTTATCCTTGTCTTATGTCAAAGAACCGTAATGCTAACGCTTGCGAGTGAACAAACTTGAGCGCTTAAAACTTCCTCGGAACTATAAAAAGCTAGCAAGCTTATTCGAGAAGACCAGACTACTTCGATCACTTTTCTGTTGCTCAAGTAATGATAGTCAGAGTATTTTTTCTTTTTCATTTTTAATTACGTAGTTTTGTTTTCTTTCTGTACGCAAATTTTCCTTTTCACTCGCTGTGAAGTAGCTGAGAATGACAACTGCCGGCCCGTAAACAATTGCTGGAGCTGGATTTGACTGGAGGGAGCAAAACAAACCCTTATGAGCAGTTTTCTGTACTTTCTAATGATTCAGTTTGCTGCGTTTAATCTGCTTGAATGAAGACCCTCCATGGACCAGTTTTTAAAAATAGCTAAATGGTGAATCATGGCTTGGGTGCGAAGCTTGCAACTGATCCTTTGCTTTTAAGATCTTTAGGTAGTTTATTTCGCACAGAAAATTCACTTCTTCATTGTCAGCAGGTATAAGAGCCTTAAGCCTTATGTTTTTTGAGTGGAAATTTGTTGTTTTGCAACCTTATTGAAGTTTTTTTTAGTTCACTTAAGCTGAATTTTATGCATGACGGAATTGTTCTTTGCTTGTCGCCACTCTTTGCGAGCTTAAAGTGGCGTCTATGGTCCTTAAAGTGACCTCAGCCGGTAATTAAATCATATACATTACTGCAGAGAAGTTTTTGCAATAATGTAACTTCAACTTTGTTTGAAGGAAATCTTACTCGGTTTTTGAGAAGTGTCATGCATGTTCAACTTGACAACACTAAGCAAACTTTACCTGCGCGAAACGATCAAGTTTAAAAACCTGTAGTTGCTTTGAAACCGATTTTGGGGAAGATTTTAGTAGATAAAGATTAACTCTTTTTCTGCCCACATATCAATGCCAAAACTTCTACATTGAGGATTTTGTTTATATTTTAGTGTTCTGCGAAGGACAAGTGTCCGATCGAGCGTGGAAAATATCAGCTCGAGTGCGACAAAGTTCAATGACTTCAAACACATTGTGGGCAAGCGTGAATTTCTTTGGGCAAATCACTATGCAAAGATATTTTGTTTTTGTGTCCACAGTGGAGCTCCGGACCTTATATATCCAGAAACGTCTTTATATTAACACATTTTGTGAATACATCTTGAAGCAAAATGGACCTACGCACGCACATTTCCAGTACAGCGCAAGGAAATTAATGCCCTCGTTAAAGTCCGTTTTACTATGATGTATTCTTCCAGAAAATTAAATAATAAGGTTATAACTACAGCTTGCAACTTTTGAAGACAAATTGCTTGTTCTTTCTAGGTTTAAGGCCGCACAAACCACCACAATTTCTGCGCCAAGTCGACTCGAAAAACACTGTTTTGTTTGACAATTTTTCCGACCGCCCTACGAAGATAAGGGCCAAAAAATAACAATTTTTAATTGCGAATATCTCGCAGATGCTTGCTTCAATTGAGCTGAAACTTCATAGTATGTTTATTCGGTTCATATTAAACATATTTCACTAGAATTGAGCTAAAATAAAAAATGTCGAATTTTTGGTTCATTTGACCTTTAAATAGTTCGAAGCAAAGACGGCAGCCTTCATCGAAGGCCATCAAGATGTAAAGAGCGCGTCGACAACGGATTGCAAGTTGCAGTGTTGAAATGATATGATTATGTAAGCCTAAATGGCTCTGTTTTGCTCGGAAAAGGAAAAAAAGTAGGTCAGCTAGAAAGTGGCTCCCAGAAAGATGGTTTAATTGAAGTTAATGCTTGTGCGCCATTGCGACGAAGCTTCGGCAAACAAGCTATTAGCCCTAATAGTGTCGATCGTTTGGCAGGGATTAACCACACGATGACTCAGGATAAAATTTCTCTGCAAGCAGTTGGAGACGCCTCAGAACAACTCGAGAAAGCAGCTTCATCGCAGATAATTGTTATAGGCTCTTCTGGCCCCTTTGTTTTTCTATAGAATGACAATGTTTGCGTCTCTTATCGTTGTGGTACCTTCTCTCGCTCTACCACAGGCAGAGTATTACCATCCTGGCCGCGCGCTTTTCCAGGTGCAGGTAGCCCAGGGCCTCTTTCAGTTCCACTCAGTAGGTCACCACTATCCAGGTCCTCCAGAACAGGTAAGCAATCTATGGCTTCAGTGCTTCCAAAGACACCATATTCTCTCTGGCAGACAGCTCAGAGTAATCATGTATTACCCACCGCTCCATCTGTTGCGCTCGGTCCTGGATTATCTCCCCTGTAGCAAAATAACAGGGGGCTGTTTTTTCTGAGAAGCACCAAGTGTCTGCTTGATTTCATCGTACATATGGCCTTGATAATAGCTGTCTCAACAGCAGAATGAATACTAGCACAGATTCCAGGCCAGTATTGATTTGCACAGGGTCTGTTGCATCGTTGCACATGACTACGTGCTGCCTCTAGAGCCTGTAGACAGTTTGTTCACTTGGGCAGGTCTTTTACCCAGTTATCACTTTTCTCTTTTCTTCTATTGCAGATTTGTTTTTCTTCTTAACGAAGTTGAGCACGACTGATCCATGGACTGCATCTCTGAAGTAATCCAATCTTTATTGGACTTTTCCAATAGAGAGGCTGGGGGAGACATTTCTCAACCGTAGTTATGAACTCGATCCTCCACTTTCTGTCCATCGGGGGTCTTGCTGACGTCAAGGCATGGTTTGCACACAGTCTTTGTGTGGTAGATTCTCTTTGCCTGTAGTTTCACTTTGCTCCACACCAGAGAATGGTCAGTATCACCTTCTGCGCTGTGAAGGCTACGTGTAAGCTTGATGCACGATAGGATAGCTCGCCTTGTGAGGATGTATTAAAGATGATGCCAATGTTTTGAGTAAGGTGAATCGAACATCCCCTTGCGCGATCAGATGCTGGAATCGTCCGAGTTAAAATGATGCCCAAGAGGTTAAAAGCACTAAGTGGTGTGGTAAGAGGAGGGTGATGGGTCCTTTTCATGTGTATGCAGACGTCTGTAGTTAAGCTTCAAATTTCCACTGAGCGTATTTTATTTATCTTCTTATGAGTTTGCGCCATCTGGTGAATCTCTACTCTTATGTGATAATGGTCACACATACACATACCATTAATTGTTGAACGTTTTTGAAAAAATAGCTCATATGTCAGTGGTCTGAGCGTATGTATCTTTGTGGCTTTGTGTGTTCGGATGTGCGTTGCAGGGATCAATAAGGTTGAAGATACTATGAGTTGATGCTAGGAGCCAATGATATTTTGGCATTTAAACATGACACTGCTAAGAGGTCAAACAAGAGCACTTTGAGATCGCCATCTTGATTCTTCACTATTTTTTCGACTTTTATTACGGCTAAAGTTGTTTAGAAGCATAACATTTAAATATCTTCCTGATTAAAACACTCAGTACAGTGATGCAGCTCGGTTTAAGGGTTCCAGTATTTTCGTGTGGGTGCTGTTTCAAGACATTTCTGACCTAAATCGGCTATTGCGAATGGTACAACGCACGTATTTCATAAATTATGAGTTCTGTTTCACCTGCTTCAAGGTAGAGTATAAAAGATCATATATTTTTTCAAAGTTCTTCCAATGAAACAATAACTCATTTTTAGATATGAACTTTCATTCGGAAGTGCCTATAAATTGTGGTTTTAGAAGTTTGAAAGGCAGCTTATTTTTTTCTTTTTTAAAGCTTTACCGAGTAAGTTAATCCTGTAAACAAGCTTTTATTCTCTCTCTTACAAAGTTCAACAGACCTTCTACGTTCCGCGGTAAAAAAACCATGAATCAAGTAAACAACATGATACGTGCTTGCTGCTTAAGAGTCGTTACAGTCATTGAAATGTATTTTATTTAGTAAAGATGCGTAACTTAAGTAGAAACAATAGCGTTAGGGAATAGAAATTGAAAGAAGCTAGTTGACAAAATAATTAGATATTGTTTTATTGGGTGGAATGATAACATGATATGAGTAGAAATATATTTCGGCAGTTTGATAATTTTCTGGGAAGTAAATAAATGTTAGGCCATTAACTTTAACGTTGCATGAAGCATAATTTAATTGCAGATGTTGCAAAGCCGAGGTGTTTTCTTTAAAATAGTTTGAGCAAATTTTCTAGTAAACAATTCGAGTTGTAAAAGGGACAAAGTCCAACATCTTCACGTGTAAATTGTGTGCATGAGTTATTTTTTATAATCCTGCTTACTGGATTACTATGTGATAACTCGAATTCTCTCACGTGCGAACTACGAAAGGGGCAAAGTACAACAATTTCATGTCCAAACTGTAATAAGAGTAATAATGGTAACTTGAACAAATGAAGACCTCTTTAGCTTTGCAACTAGTGCCTTAAGTTAAGGCTTATAACACTTTTAAAATCAAGTTGTCAGAGTTAAAGACTGTTTCATTTTGAAGTAGAATCGCACGTGACAACCTCATTAATAATGATGATGCAACCAACTACAACAATGATGAAAATCGTGACATTTCTTAGCTATTCGGTATTCAACGATCTTATCTTAAGACACCATAAAGAAACATTGAAACTTTTGAGTCTTCCCTCTAAGCAACGTTTAATGAGTTGATAATCATAGAACTTTAACAATTTGTTTATTTTGCACCAGATGTCCGAAGGAAAGACTAAGAAAAGTGAATCTGTAGTATGGGGATCGACTCAGCTGTGTGCAGCGTTTCGCGCGTTTTTATTAATGTACAACAATACCAAATTTCGCACAAAAATAGTCTACATTAAGGATTAAAACAGTAGATTGTTGATACGATTACACTAAAGCATTCAAAATAGCTCGTGCACGTTAAACGTGCCTATGTTAGAAAATAAAGGCTAACGTCTCCTCTCTGCGATATTATCAGTAGTATAGTAGAGATGAAATGAACCCCTTTTTGTGGAGAAATCGTATTCACTTGTGGAGGAATGCAATAATGCTGATGACGTCATAATCCTTTGTCTTTATCCCATGAGTAAAACGCCGAGGAATTTAATTGACATAACGTCATGCGCTGTGTTAGGTGATTCAACCCGTTGGACAGGTTTTCTGGTAATTTCTAGGTCGATGGAGGCCAGTTGCTTTTTGTTTCTTGACTAAAAACTAAGGAAAGTATTCATTGGTTGATAAATGGTGTCACTGAGTCGTTACGTAATTATGCAAGTTCTATTGGCTGCCGCTTTCATTGTCCAACAAATTGTTCAAATCCTGTTTCATTGATTCTTGGCTCATAAATCGTGCATATTTAATTAGGAAAAAGGCAAAATAGCTCTTTCTACCACGAAAAACAATTTTTCACTTTCTCTCCTCCCTTTTTTGCTTTTCCACATTTTAATTGGACCATGCTTTTATACTATTTTTGAAACGCGGAAGACTTGAGCAGTTCCGTAAGAGAAGTATGGTTTTTACAGGATCTAGATAGAGAAATACAGATCTAATTCTAATTGTTGGTAATCAGCATTCATCTTGAAGCGGAGACGGACATTGTGCCTGCTTGGGGTTTTCTACTCGATATTTCAGTTTCTGTGAAATAAACGATTGACATGAATTGAAAGGCTTTCAGCAGGATTCTTTCATAGGAACCCAACGAATGTATTCCGTAAAACATCTTTGGAAAAGAAAAAATATTGCCTTGAAATTTCTATAGCTTAAGAAAGACTGAAAATTTCTAGATGATTATTCCATTCATCTATATACGTGTGGCCAGCATGTTTGCTAGAAAGACCACCTAACTTTTGGTTTCGAGAACAATCACGGAAAGAGGTATCAAAAAATCCCTCGTTTTCGTAAAACGTTACTATAACAATAGCTAAGTGATCAGGAACCAAAACGTAATAATGAGAAAACCTAATAAATTTGAAAGGCTAAATTTGCCCGTGATAACCGTACAGAAAAAACGTTAATAAAGCTGGCTATTTCAGAATGTATGGTTAAGCTTAAATTAGCAGTCTTGATGGCCTTACACAAGTTTTAAGTTATTTGGGAAAAACCAGTCTCTGGGTGCCCCAGTTCTATGCCAACTGACTTTTGTTTAAGCAGGCGATTTAATTCAAAACACTCTTGAAATTGCATTGAACTTCCCCGTGTTACTTCGTTTATCTCTAAAAACCCGGGCTTCAACTGGTTATTGTTTGCTTTCGTTTACTAAACCCAAAATTGTAATATATCTTCTGCATCTCGTAGAAAACAGGAAAACGTGGCATTGGTTGTATATTGTGGGTCCAAACCGTTCATGAGTTCAATATTGGAGGCCACACGTCTTTATCTATCTTCACAACAGTATTTCCAGAAAGCCAGCTTGAGCCGTAGGTGACGAAATCATTCGCTCATAAGCCTGAATGACTCACTCGATACTTTCTCTAAGGCTCATGCAAAAATAAGTTGTACAATGAGAACTCGGCCACTTATAGCATCATGATAACTTTTAGGTCCCATTACAGCTTATTGCGAACACTGATTTTGATTATCAAGAATGTACTGAGCAGTGGGTTTCATCAAGAGCCGCAAACCACAACCAAACTGGATCCAATGCCTTCCGGACCTTGGTGGTAACGAGGTTTGGTGTTTTTTATAACTGACCTCAATATCAAACTGATTTTTTAAAAATTTTTACCTTAAGTTTTTCTTGCCTTATTAAGAATAATTTCTATTGAGAATAATTACTTTCACTATTTATAATGAACATTGGAGTCCTCTATTTAAAGATCTAAATGTTGTCAAGTTGTTTGGCATTATCACCCTTCAACTTGCATTATTTATGTAAAGCTTCTTCCTCTCTAACGCTTTAAGAAAAACCTCAAGCTAATTGTTCTTAAAAGCTACTAAAACTTGTAAAGTATTTTAACACCATAATTCATCTGGCTTTTCGTTGTTTTTTTTTTTAATTTGACATCCTTAACTTCCTTTATTTTGTTTGTTTTAGTGTTAAGTGCACATGCGCGCGTGTGTGTTTTGTGCATGTCTGTGTGTGATATCTGATCCAAATGATTATAGATAAATCACCTAAGTATGGCTGCCACTTTTATTTAGCTCCTATGGTTATTTGGGGCAGCCTGTACTCCTCGCCAATATATCTGTATACTGTTGGGTACAAATAAAGTTGTTGTTGTTGTTGTTGTTGTTGTTGTTGTTGATGCCCTGGTCAGAGTCGAGTTGTGACAGCACGTCAGAGTAAAACTCTACTGAAGGCTGATTCTCCTCTGCGAGTTTGAATTTTAATTGCTTTAGGATGTAAAAAAATTTGAAATTGTAAACAAACCTGAAAGAAACTTGACTCTTGAAAGAGGCGATTGACGCGATATTGTGCCTGCTCGGCGTTTTTACTCCATATTTCAGTTTCTGTGAAATGAAATATTGATCGTAATCAGGAGGACATTCACCATAATTCTGTGGAAACTGAATGCAATTATCATGATTTTCGAGATTATAGAAAGATTGAAATTTTTGTAGAAATTACGCAATTTAAATAAAACAGTTTAAAATTATATAGAACAATTGCAACAATCATTGTTGTACCCTTTCTTGTATTGAACTTCCCCGTGTTACTTCGGTTAGCCCTAAAACCCGGTCTTCAACTGGTTATTGTTTGCTTTCGTTTTGTAAACCCAAAATTGTAATATATCTTCTGCATGTCGTAGAAAACAGGAAAACGTGGCATTGGTTATATATCGTCGGGCCAACCCGTTCATGAGTTCAATATTGGAGGCAACACATGTTTATCTATGTTCACAACAGTATTTGCAGAAAGCCAGTTTGAGCCGTAGGTGACGAAATCATTCGCTCATGAGCCTGAATGACTCACTAGATACTTTCTCTAGGGCTCATGCAAAAATAAGTTCTACAATGAGAACTCAGCCACTTATAGCATCATGAAAACTTTTAGGTCCCATTACAGCTTATTACGAACACTGATTTTGATTATCAAGAATGTACTGAGGAGTGGGTTTCATCAAAATCCGCAAACCACAACCAAACTGGGTCCAATGCCTTCCGTACCTTGGTGGTAACGAGGTTTGGTGTTTTTTATAACTGACCTCAATATCAAACTGATTTTTTTAAAATTTTGGCTTAAAGTTTTTTTTGCCTTATTGAAAATACTTTCTATTAAGAATAATTACTTTCACTATTTATAATGAACATTGGAGTTCTTTATTTAAAGATCTAAATGTTGTCAAGTTGTTTTGACATTATCACCCTTCAACTTGCATTATTTATGTAAAGCTTCTTCCTCTCTAACGCTTTGAGAAAAACCTCAAGCTAATTCTTCTTAAAAGCTTCTAAAAATTGTAAAGTATTTTAACACCATAATTCATCTGGCTTTTCGTTGGTTATTTTTTTAATTTGACATCCTTAACTCTCTTTATTTTGTTTGTTTTAGTGTTAAGTGCGCATGCGCGCGTGTGTTTTGTGTGTTTGTGTGTGTGCGTAATATCTGACCCAAATGATTATGGATAAATCACCTAAGTATGGCTGGCACTTTTCTTTAGCTCCCATGGTTATTTGGGGCAGCCTGTAATACTCGCCAATATTTTTGTATACTGTTGGGTACAAAGAAAGTTATTGTTGTTGTTGTTGATGCCCTGCTGAAAGTCGAGTTGTGACAGCACGTCAGAGTAAAACTCTACTGAAGCCTGATTCTCGTCTGTGATTTTGAATTTTAAATGCTTTAGGATGTAAAAAAATTAATAATTGTAAACAAACCTGAAAGGAACTTGACGCTTGAAGGAGGCGATTGACGCGATATTGTGCCTGCTCGGCGTTTTTACTCCATATTTCAGTTTCTGTGCAATAAAATATTGATCATAATCAGGATGACATTCACCATAATTCTGTGGAAACTGAATGCAATTATCATGATTTTCGAGATTATATAAAGATTGAAATTTTTGCAGAAATTACGCAATTTAAATAAAACAGTTTAAAATTATATAGAACAATTGCAACAATCATTGTTGTACCCTTTCTTGTATTGAACTTCCCCGTGTTACTTCGGTTAGCCCTAAAACCCGGTCTTCAACTGGTTATTGTTTGCTTTCGTTTTGTAAACCCAAAATTGTAATATATCTTCTGCATGTCATAGAAAACAGGAAAACGTGGCATTGGTTATATATCGTGGGGCCAACCCGTTCATGAGTTTAATATTGAAGCCCACACATCTTTATCTATGTTCACAACAGTATTTGCAGAAAGCCAGTTTGAGCCGCAGGTGACGAAATCATTCGCTCATGAGCCTGAATGACTCACTAGATACTTTCTCTAGGGCTCATGCAAAAATAAGTTCTACAATGAGAACTCATGATCAGCCACTTATAGCATCATGATAACTTTTAGGTCCCATTACAGCTTATTACGAACACTGATTTTGATTATCAAGAATGTACTGAGCAGTGGGTTTCATCAAAAGCCGCAAACCACAACCAAACTGGATCCAATGCCTTCCGAACCTTGGTGGTAACGAGGTTTGGTGTTTTTTATAACTGACTTCAATATCAAACTGACTTTTTTAAAATTTTTGCGTTAAGTTTTTTTTTTTGCCTTATTAAGAATAATTTCTATTGAGAATAATTACTTTGACTATTTACAATGAACATTCAAGTCCTTTATTTAAAGATCTAAATGTTGTCAAGTTGTTTGACGTTATCACCCTTCAACTTGCATTATTTATGTAAAGCTTCTTCCTCTCTAACGCTTTAAGAAAAACCTCAAGCTAATTCTTCTTGAAATCTACTAAAAAATGTAAGGTATTTTGACACCATAATTCCCCTGGCTTCCCGTTTGTTTTTTGTTTTACTTTGACATCCTTAACTTTCTTTATTTTCTTTCTTTTTCTTTTCTTTTCATGAGTTTAATATTGGAGCCCACACATCTTTATCTATGTTATGTTCACAACAGTATTTGCAGAAAGCCAGTTTGAGCCGCAGGTGACGAAATCATTCGCTCATGAGCCTGAATGACTCACTCGATACTTTCTCTAGGGCCCATGCAAAAATAAGTTGTACAATGAGAACTCGGCCACTTATAGCATCATGATAACTTTTAGGTCCCATTAGAGCTTATTACGAACACTGATTTTGATTATCAAGAATGTACTGAGCGGTGGGTTTCATCAAAAGCCGCAAACCACAACCAAACTGGATCCAATGTCTTCCGGACCTTTGGTGGTAACGAGGTTTGGTGTTTTTTGATAACTGACCTCAATATCAAACTGCTTTTTTTCACACTTTTTACCTTACGTTTTTTGGCCTTGTTAAGAATAATTTCTATTACGAATAACTACTTTCACTATTTATAATGAACATTCAAGTCCCTTATTTAAAGATCTAAATGTTGTCAAGTTGTTTGACATTATCACCCTTCAACTTGCATTATTTATGTAAAGCTTCTTCCTCTCTAACGCTTTAAGAAAAACCTCAAGCTAATTCCTCTTAAAAGCCACTAAAAATTGTAAAGTATTTCAACACCATAATTCATCTGGCTTTTCGTTGTTTTTTTTTTTTTTAATTTGACATCCTTAACTTTCTTTATTTTGTTTGTTTTAGTGTTAAGTCCGCATGCGCGCGTGCGTGTTTTGTGTTTGTGTGTGTGTGTGATATCTGACCCAAATGATTATAGATAAATCACCGAAGTATGGCTGCCACTTTTTTTTAGCTCTTATGGTTATTTGGGGCACTGTCCGCGCTCCTCCATATTTTTGTTTACTGTTGGGTACGAAAAAAGAATTGTTGTTGTTGTGCCCTGGTCAGAGTCGAGTTGTGACAGCGCGTCCGGGTAAAACTCTTCTGAAGCCTGATATTTCTCCTCTGTGAGTTTAAATTTTAAGTGCTTTAGGATTTTGAAAAAAATTAAAATTGTAAACAAACCTGAAAGAAACTTAACGCTTGAAGGAGGCGATTGACGCGATATTGTGCCTGCTCGGCGTTTTTACTCGATATTTCAGTTTCTGTGAAATAAAATATTGTTCATAATCAGGAGGACATTCACCATAATTCTGTGGAAACTGAATGCAATTATCGTGATTTTCGAGATTATATAATGACTGGAATTTTAGTAGAAATTACGCTATTTAAATAAAACAGTTTAAGATTATATAGAACAATTGCAACAATCATTGTTGTACCCTTTCTTGTATTGTTACTTCGTTTAGTCCTAAACCCGGTCTTCAACTGCTTATCGTTTGTTTTCGTTTTGTAAACCCAAAATTGTAATTTATCTTCTGCATGTCGTAGAAAACAGGAAAACGTGGCATTGGTTATGTATCGTGGGGCCAAACCGTTCATGAGTTCAATATTGGAGGCCACACATCTTTATCTATGTTCACAACAGCATTTGCAGAAAACCAGTTTGAGCCGCATGTGACGAAATCATTCGCTCATGAGCCTGAATGACTCACTCGATACTTTCTTTAGGGCTCGTGCAAAAATAAGTTGTACAATGAGAACTCGGCCACTTATAGCATCATGAAAACTTTTAGGTCCCATTAGAGCTTATTACGAACACTGATTTTGATTATCAAGAATGTACTGAGCAGTGGGTTTTATCAAAAGCCGCAAACCACAACCGAACTATTTAATGAACATTCAAGTCCTTTACTTAAAGATCTAAATGTTGTCAAGTTGTTTGACATTATCACCCTTCAACTTGCATTATTTATGTAAAGCTTCTTCCTCTCTAACGCTTTAAGAAAAACCTCAAGCTAATTCTTCTTGAAAACTACTAAAAAATTTAAGGTATTTTAACACCATAATTCTTCTGGCTTCGCGTTGTTTTTTTTTTTTACTTTGACATCCTCAACTTTCTTTAGTTTCTTTCTTTTTGTGTTGATTGCGCATGTGCGCGTGTGTGTTTTGTGTTTGGGTGTGTGTGTGTGTGGTATCTGACCGAAATAATTATAGATAAATCACCTAAGTATGGCTACCACTTTTCTTTAGCTCCTATGGTTATGTGGGGCATTGTCGCTCCTCTTATTTTTGTATAATGTTGGGTACAAAAAAAATTGTTCTTGTTGTGCCTTGGTCAGAGTCGAGTTGTGACAGCACGTCAGAGGGAATACTAAAGCCTGATAGCTCCTGATATTTCTCCTCTGTGAGTTTGAAGTTTAAGTGCTTTAGGATGTAAAAAAAATTAAAATTGTAAACAAACCTGAAAGAAAGTGAACGTTTGAAGGAGGCGATTGACGCGATATTGTGCCTGCTCGGCGTTTTTACTCGATATTTCAGTTTCTGTGAAATAAAATATTGATCATAATCAGGAGGACATTCACCGTAATTCTGTGGAAACTCAATGCAATTATCATGATTTTCGAGATTATATAATGACTAGAATTTTAGTAGAAATTACGCTATTTAAATAAAACAGTTTAAAATTATATGGAACAATTGCAACAATCATTGTTGTACGCTTCATCCATTTAATCCTCCGTTGTTTATTGCTTTTTGTCGACCAATTTTAACCACATACATCTTAACCAGATACAAAGTAAGTTATGCTTAAATATCTATAAATGATAAGGAAAAGAAACGAAATCTGTACTCACAGGAATCTTGATGTGTCCAATGGAGTTTTGTAAGCTAGTTCATGGAAGCTCATTTGAGGGGTATGGCCTAGCATTGCTTCAAGTGAGGAAATATATGGTATGACACCAGCGTTCGAAAATGAAACAATTCATCACTGGTTTTAAAATAAATGTGATAAATTTCCGGTTATGGTAAGGTTTTAAAAACTATAAATTATAAGGAATAGAAACCAAATTGTTGTCACGGAGCTGCGTATATGTCTACAGGAATGGCCGGAGAGCGAGTGTTTGGAAGCATAGTTATGGAGGCATAGCCTATGCTTGAAGTAGGGATAAATATAGCAAAGCATAGCATGGCGTCAATGTTCGAAAACGAAACAATTGATCATTGTTTGACAGCCTATCAACATCACGTCGATTCACGTTACTGAAATTGTTTGGCCTTTTCGGTTCGCAGAAGTTGCTTTTCTAGAGGAGAGGAGCGACCCCCCACCCCCCACCGGCCATGCAGTTTTCTTTAATTTCAACAAGTGCCTTTATTAAAACGTGTGACACAAGTGTAGTTTTAAAACTACAATGTTTAAAAATACAAGCATGTTCGGTGGTTATTATTTCAGTTTCAAAGCAGTTATCTAATGGATATATTAGGATCGGGACACCTCCGATCCCTTCACCATGGGTCGGCCACTGAACTAGAAAAGCAACAGGTTTTATAAATTGAATAGAGCAATTTTCGTATGACCTTGAAAAATGGTTTCGGTAAGTGTTCGTTATTTGTTTTATCAGGCCAATGGATGAAAAGATCAAAACACGGACTCTTCGTTTTCCCGCCCAAAAATCCTAATATGGAGAAGGCATTGTTCGATTGGCCAATCGTGTTGCAGTATGATGTCAAAGCGAAGTATTGATTGAGTTCTAGAAAGTTCTTCGGGCATTAATTTTTTTCAGCCGAGCGTTCGCTTAATCAACCAAGAGCCACGCGCGTTTGTATGCGCTCGATAAACCAATCAATTCGCTCTATTTCCGTTCGTTTGTTTTTTCTGTTTTGTTTGCGCGTTTTCATTTCAAGGTCATGCGAAAATCGCTCTATTTGGCACAAACGGGATTTGGGTTTAATTTAGGTTTTTGGGAAACTGCCCACCCACCCCTCCCCTAAGCTATCATTTTGCCCTAAGTAAGAAGTAAGTGTTAATGTTAACATATGGGAGGGGTAGGTGGGCAGTTTCCCAGAAACCTTAAATTGATCCAGGATTTTTATGTTTCATGCGGATTCACGTGTAATATCACATACTTCAAGTCACGTTGCATCTTATCTCTTATGTAAGAAAATGCCATAAGTACAACCTAAGATAACAATAATTATACCATATAGAGTATACCTGATGTTTTGTCTGGGCGACGCCCAATCAGGCGACTAGGGCGTGCCACGTTTTTTAGACCCAATTGGCTATCGATCCTTTTAAGTTTTTACTTTCATGAAGTACTAGAGCAGTTAAAAAATGAAATTTACATAAATTTTCACTTCGAAAAGGCTCTTCGTTTTGAGATACACTACGCTTGAATTTCTAAGCTTTTGCGTGACGTAGCGTCCAGATGGCGGCCGACAGAGCTATCATGTAGATTAAAAAGTGACTTATTTTAAGGGATTTTGCTATTTAAACAGTCTTCATTTTGTTAGGAAAGGTACTGCTTTAATGTTTATGAGTTCCTTGAGAGATGAATTCACCCTGTTAGTTTTCAGTGGCCATGTTGGTGCCCATCCGGATGGGCACCAACATGGCGCCTTCACAGAAAGCGCTCTATTATTTCGGGTAAACAATTTCTTAAAATGTTTCGCGTGTGAAAAATCGTACTGACCTGAATCTTGGCGAGGGTCTTTCTATATCAACCTCATTTCATTTCTCAGATTCTGGAATTTATCGTTTTATCTTTATTATCTTTTAAAACCAGCAATAAAACTAAACGGGTAAGTGGAGTGAATTTGGTCTGAAATCATACACGTTATTTTAAAATCAGATGAGTGCACAGGGAGAGTTCGATTTGATATCACAAGCATGATTTCAGACCAAAATTGCACGGCATGCAGTTCAATTACCACTTTATTACAGCCATTTTGAAATTTCAAAACTCAGTGAGTGCTAATGTTTAATTGATCCAGTTGGTGGTTAGTTGAAAGTAAAATCGTGACGCCTTAAAATCTCATTTTGTGTGCGAAACAGAAATGATGCGATTTCTTTCATTTTCATTGTTTTTATATTGTTTGTTTTTATAGTTCAATAAATACAATATAGTTCAGTAAGGACAACTCAGTTCATAAACTACACTTAAGTTCACCAATTACCGCACGAGTTCAGAAAATGTCACAACTATAAATACATCTTTATTTGTGTCGCAGATGCATAAAGGCAGGAGAAGGGGATTTGAATGGATATGCGCTTACTAATGATAATGATAATATTTAACTTAAATTATTTATTAATTTTTATTGTTATTGTTTTTTTTTTGTTTTTTGTTTTTTTGTTTTTTGTTTTTTTTTTTGTTTTTTGAGGGGGTCTCTCAGGAGCTCATGTGTAAACTTATAACATAAATAATAACAAGAACAACAGCTAAGCGACAAAGTACAGTTCAGTTCAGTTCAGTTCACCAAGTTGCGAGGGGCTTGTTTATAACACTTCAACACCCTGCTTTCGTGATCTCAATGCACAGTTCAGTGCATCATTTTACGGGGGGCTTGTTTACAGTGCTCCGTCATCCTGCTTGCGTAGTTTTGTGGTATCTGTCCAGTAGGCACGAGGTAGCCAATAACAGGTGCAGCTTAGCAAAAACCTCTGTTGCCGCAAGACTGTACGGTTGTTCATTGCAGTATACATTACGCACCCTTGTTATTGGTTTTGCATGAATAGAAACCAATTTTAGATTGCTTACACGGCTTGGTTTGGTTTTTTGGGGCGTTTATTATATTTTCTGATCTCAGACTGTTCGGTTATAAGGAGTTTATTTTTCTGGGGGGTGGTGGACAGGGTGGCATTATTTGTTAACTTTTAAATTAAGGGGATTTAAGGGAACTGGGTAATAAGAACTTTTAATAACATTTTTTGATTCTAATTCTAATTCAGTTGCCTCAGCAAAAAGGGACGGAATTAGAGGGATGCATTATTTGTTAATTTGTAACTTACGAGAATAAGGGGAAATAATTTATGTATTAATTTATGTATTATGGACCTGTAATGACATTATTTACTGATTTTAATTAGGTTGCCTGTGCAAAAAAAGGGGGCAAGAGGGATGTCGAGGAAAACCAATGCTTCAAGATATAGGATTGCTGTTATAGGAAAGGGGATTTATCGACCAAGATTCGAGTGATATATAAAGAGAGGAGCGATTGATTAAAGACAGGGGTAACAGAGGAAGTGAAGCACGACAGCGATGGGGCACATACCTTGCAATAAGAGGAGAACTTTTCCTTCACAAGAGATCACACGGATTTCTTATTTACTACAGCAAAAAATATACAGCACTTGGGCTTTGTATTTTTTTGAAAAATATATGTTGGTCTTACAAGATGTGCAAAATTTCTCTTAGACATATAATATATTAATCATTACACAAAAAAAAAAAAAAAAAAATTTTTGTTTTTTATGGTTGTAGTGAAATAAAAAAAATAATTATGCAATAAATCAACTTACACCTGACGGTCTAAAAAAAAAATTTCTTTAATGTCCGGCAAAAATAATTCTTCATTTTGTCATTTCTGAAAGCACGTTGTTTGCCAAACGGTCAAGCTGCCCGGCCATAAATTGGAGCTGGGCAGCCAACCGTTTGGCTTCCATTGTGGTTTTCTTTAACTCATTTGCTTTCTCTTTAAGTTTCTCTTCTTTCTCCTTTAAATCTTTTTCTTTTTTCTCTAATTCGCTTTTTCTTTCTTTTAGTTTTAATTCTTCTTCCCTCATCCGCAATTTTTCCTCTTTTCCCTCTATTTCTTTTCTTCTCTCTTCCATTTCTATGGCCGCCAGGCACGATCTGATTTCTTTTTCTTCCTCTGGTGATAGCTGTAAAAATGAGTGACCTACCTATGATAATATGTCTACTATTGTTATTTTATGCTACCCAGGTGTATATGAAAAATAAGATATGATGAGCTCATCTTTAATAACGAAAAACATCCTATCTAAACATAAGGTTGAAAGCCTTGTCTCATCAGGAGCTCAGAAGGCAATCAAGGAAACAGGTCAGGGAGGGGAAGGGTTAGCAGAATATAAAGAAACCGATGGGGAATGGGGCGGGTTTCGGAGAAAGAGCCTGTTTCCACACTTTTCGACGCCATTATGGTACCATTTGGCTGAGCCCTACGTGCCTTTTTGTCATTTAAGGATGTCTTTTGTTTGAAAAATACTGCTACATACCTCTACCCTACGTCGTTTTCCTTTTTGGCATGTTGGAGTGTCCATTGCGGTGGTCTATAGTAGTAAGGGTGAGTGAATTTTGGTTTGTTTTTTCCTCGTAAGGTATCTACATGCTAGGTGTTTTAACTTAGGATAAATGCAGAGATTGAAGGGTTAGGAATGCTTACCTTAGTTGCGAAGTTCGCTGTGTATGGAGACGACTAGTGAACTTGTGCAATCCGTCTGGGCTACGTGATTGCATAGATTACGTCAAGTTTTTTTAAAAATTTTAAAGGGAAGTTAACTATTTCCAGTGCGCGCTGCGAGCAGAATACTGTTGAACAAAGAAATGTTCGTTTTCTTTGAAAATTTTGAGGCGTGAGCAGAAATACTTACGTGTAAACGCTATTTTGAAACTTGTGAGAAAGATTTTTGTGAAGGTGCTTAAAAGGAACAATGCCTAAAGAAATAGAGACTTGGTATGCAGAGGTTTTGAAATCTCGCCATATTACTTCTGCTATAAGATGTGATTTGCAAAAGATTGATAGACTGTACAGTACGTTGGCACGGTTAAAGTTTGAATTATATAATTTAAGAAAGGAAGCAGATGTGGAGTATACAGCTGTTTGTGGTGTAGTGACATGTAAGGATGAAAAAACAAGGTTGGTTCTGGAAGAAAAAGAGAAATGCATGGGTTTAGAGTTAGCGGCCATAAAGAGAAAAGTTGATGATATAGTAGAGAGTAGGACGAAGTTAATTACCTCTGAAATAACACAGTGGAGAATCAAGAAAGGACGAGATTATTATACCAAAATAAAGGAGAAACGACATGCAAGAGGAGCCCTAGTAATTGCGGGTGAACTGAAAGACACTTTGCGTTGTTTTCTGTCCTTTGTAAAAGAGAGGGATGCCCTATCACAAAGTGATTTAAAATCCTTTATTCATAAGGATAGACTAAATTGTGAGGACATTACATTTGAAAGAGAAAGGCAACGCGATAGAGTGAATTTACACAACTTCACTGGATGCAATGTAACCAAAGAAGAGCGGCAGATATTGAACTATGGGGGTGGTTTCGTTTTGCAAGGAAAACCTACACCCGATGGTATAAAGAAGCAGCGTGCAGTTAAAAAACAGACTGAACTAGCTGTATTGAGTTATGTTAAATATTTAGCCGGTGTTAGGGTGAGGGTTAGGACGAAAGGGGGAGGGCGTAGCAGAAATGCTAGGAAGGAAATTTTTCGTTATTTTTTCCATCCAAGATAGGTTGTTTGGAGAGGAGGTTTATAACCAAGGTTTTAAAATTAGTTGATTTTTACTCTGTAAATCATGTTAGAAGTGTTAGAAGTAGATCTTTACATGATAATAATTTTAGTTCCTTTTACGTCTTCAGTTAAGAACTAATAAGCCAGGCCAGTCAATCTAAGCACCGGACTTGATTTAACGTCAGCTTGCGGACATAGTATTGGAACGGTCTTTTCTAAGTATCCACATCCATTTGCTTCAATTTTATTTTTTTCAGTAAGTGTAGTTCAGAGAAGACACAATTATAGTTCAAAGACCACAAAACGAGTTCAGTAATCACAGCTAGCCTTCCTGGTGTTAGTTTTGTTTATGTTTATCCGTTCAAGAATTGTCGGGGAGGCTTTCTTTTCGCAACTGCAAAAGTTGCGTCTGTATTAAACTGCGATGATCATATTTCATCTAATTCTTCATCCTGCAGTTCACATATATGATTTTCATATATTCATAACTCTCATCATCATCATTTCACGGGTTTGTAACGAGCCAATTCAACGACCTGCTCCTAGTTGGCTTGTTGGCTGAACTGGTAAGAGCGCTGCACCGGTATCGCAGAGGTCAAGGGTTCGAATCCCGTGCAAGCCTCAATTTTTTTCAGTCTTTCTTTTCGCAACTGCACAAGTTGCGTCTGTAACTGCGATTATCATTTTTCATCTAATAAGCTAGCTATGTTCAATTTAATCGAGTAAGGTAGTTTATACCTAAGTTCCGTCGATGTTAGTTTCTTAACAGATTAAAAGACGTTTGATTTTTTGCCTTGATGCACTCTGTCTTTCATTGGTACTTGTCTATATAACGTTATATAACTTGCAACACTCTCGATTTATGCCATAACACTTCAGTTTTCCAAGGGTGTGGTAGCCTCGTTTATCGTCTCCAGCTTACCCTGTATCACCAAATCTCAGTTGAATCACAGGAAGTTCAGCGTTACTTGTAAGCAGTTCTCTGTTCTCCCGCCAGACATAATCATTTATGTCAAAATTGCATCCATAGCGCGGATCTGTGCATGATCGATTTAACCTGCACAAGCATATGTAAGGAGTATAATTCCCCCTTCGCCAATATTTCATCGCCTTGGCGTCGCGTGATACCCACCAACCATGCATATAACCTATGCTGCCTGGACCACTGAGAAGCTGTAATCAAAACATTCGTACTTGATAAAGTGCTCGGCGCAGTGTGCGGATATATCGGCCAGTTTGGCCGTGAATCGCAGGACTTCGCGAAGGACCACGGGAGAACGGCAAGAAGTTAAAAGGGAAATAAGGCAATAGGGAAGAAAATTTATAAATTGTAAAATACTTAGGCTATATAAAGAAACAAAACAAAACTACAATAACTAAAAAGAAGACGTGACGTTAAGGAAAAGAAAAAAAAAAGCAAAGAAGAGAGGAAGAAAAACAGGTCCTGCCTGGAATCGAACTCGGGACTTCCTGCACGCGTTACCACTATGACACCATGCAACTTGAAACACATTGCGAAGACGTTGATAATATTTTATTAACAGCCTTTCACTTCCGTCAGCGCACCTTGTATAAAGTTGATCGAGCTCCATTAAACACGAATTCAGCGACACTTTTCAGAACAATGTCTACTGTTTTGACGGTGAAAACCTAACGCCTGCGTAAACGCATTTCATCGCATTTAAAAAACAGATGCCCAACTAAGCCGATACGGTATGAACTCGTCTGCGAACAAAACGTGTTTTGCCCGAGTGTTCAGTGTTACCTCGAGTTTCGCTCATATCTTAAGGCTAATTATCCAAAATCGCTTCTATTTGTTCTTCAAAAGTACTTTTGCTTTCGAAATTCATCGCAAAAGGCACTTACCGACTCCTAAAACGACCGCAAAACAACCAAGCCGGCTTTGGTCTAGCCTGAAATTCATCCGATTGCTTCGAGTCGTTTTCTCCTTTCAACAACGTCTGAATCGACCGGCCGGTTCTTGAGAGTTGTACTGCATGCAATTGATAGTTTGAACGTTAAACATGAATTACGATCGAAAAAAATAAGGCAGTTCTGTATCATGGAGACATTTTCAAACGATATTTCTCGGTTTGCCACTTGAAAATCGTGTTTTACTTTTTGCATGAATTAAAGCAAAGGTCAAGGAGTAGTGATGTCACTGGACGGCATTAACGGCCGGTCGATTCAGACGTTACTGAGGAAGTAATAACGACTCGAAGTAATCGGATGAAATTCAGGCTAGCTTTGGTCATTGGTGGGAAATTGCTTTCAGTGGAATTGCCTAGAAACTAAAAATGCGTCGTGACGTCAAACTACTGTATGACGTCATGGCGGACACCATCGGTTTGCAGCTTGCTAGGATCCACGCGCGGTCCACGCACTGCGCGTGCAACGAGATTATAAACTCACTCAGCTCGGCGCTTCGCGCCTCGCTTCAATCTGAATAAATGAATAGAAGCGTTTTAGCGATTTGAGCTGTACACTTTCTTGTGGTGTTCTTTGAGAATCAAACTTGTAAAAACCGGTCATCTTTGGAGACTGGCCGACAGACCACTTGATACAAGTGCCCAATCCAGGGCTCTTCCCCAGAGCCTTCACTAAGATCTTATGACTGTTAACAGCCTGCTGTTAACTGTGTTGTTGGAACCCGAGGGGGGGTACTCCCAATTTGAATGGAAGTGACAGGGATGATCGAATGGGGGCAAAACTTAGCCAAACAAATACCTAGGGCTTCAAACGAAACCCCAAAATATCCCTGGGCCAAAATTTAACCCCCCAAAAATCCGATGCTGAATTTCCGAGCCATAACATTTCCAGAGGAACTACGCGGCCGGGATACGCGGGAACTGCACGAATCGTTTGATTGTTTTGAATACCCAAAACAATTCCCTGCTTAAATCAACTAAACACAACAAAATTTTCCCACCCAAAACAATCCTTCGATCATCCCTTTCACAGGGTGATGGGCTCCTGGTGTCACTTGAAATCCCGAGTATCCCCCCTAGGGTTAGAACC
The DNA here is from genome assembly GCA_942486035.1 of Porites lobata. NCBI lineage: Eukaryota > Metazoa > Cnidaria > Anthozoa > Scleractinia > Poritidae > Porites > Porites lobata. Next base: position 110,465 of record CALNXK010000484.1, on the reverse strand, counting down.
TCGGGCAAAAGGGTCTCATTTCTCCTTGTGCCTAAAGAAAAGAAATAACTGAAGGATACAGGCGTCTCAGTCTATGCACAAATGAATCTGGTGCACACTGGTAAAACACTTTTTGATAACTACTTTAATACTTTCCAAGTTTCAGTTGGTTTTTCAAACTGAGTAAAGGCAGGATGGCTCCCGGGGGGTGGACTCCGAATATGAAAGGGGTGGGGATGCTCGTCATCTCTCTTAGGGTGTAAATTTCGAATTTTTGTCGCACTTAGGGTGTTTTGGGAAAAACGCCATCATATTTAGGCGTGAAGGTCTTGTTTAGGGTTGCACGCGAAAAAATATAAAAATATATATAAGTCGTCGTGTGTTTTAACATAGTCTCTTCTAGGGGGTCAAAAAAAAAGCTTGGGCCACGCCCGGATCGGTCTCTTTTAGGGGTTTAATAGGCCACTTAGACTAAGAGGTCACGTGACCAATGCTTCCTTAAAACAATGAGTTGGAATCTTGTTGATGCTAAAAATTGATAGGGCACATAAAAATTATCTTACACCCGAAATTTGAGAGGAAACGCATTTAAGGGAGATATTTTATGGCACTTTGATTTTTCAACAAAGTAGTATGATTTGTATTGGCCGCCATGTTGGAGGGCATACTCTTGCCCTCCAACATGGCGGCCAAAACTACTTTTTGCTTATATCTTGTTAAACGTTTGATAGTTACGCTCAGATGTCCTGTAAACGTTACCACATCATCTTTTCAACATTTTCCTTGAAGTTTAAGTGCAAAATTTGTGTTCAGAAAGAGGTAATTCATAATTTTAAAAATCACGAGCTACGAACTTACTCATTTTAAGAAAATGGTGCGGGCCAAATCACTATTATTTTGTTTAAGATATGACCTGCTAATCGTTTTTCGAAGGCAAAATCATACAACTTAACGATGTCACGTGACCCCTTAGTGCAAATAGCCTATTCAAAATTTTCGATGAGCATCCCCACCACTTTCATATGCGGAGTCCCCCCCCCGGGGGGGATGGCTTACCATCTGTTCTTTCTTGGTTAGCTGTGGGGCGACGCCTAAACTTCTCAATTTAACGCGGGCAACCTTCTATCAGTTGGGTCTCTAGAATTTCTTTCCCTACTGACTCTCTCTCTCTCTCCCGTCCACTGTCCCCTCCCCTGTCTTCCCTTTCCCCTCCCCGCTCCTCAGCCAGTAGCAAAGTCTTGGTAACCACGCTTCGCGTTTCTCGAGAACTGCCAGACGTGCATGCAAAACATGAAATATTGAAATGAGTTCTGCGAGGAATTCGAACTGTTAGACCATGCGTTTTCCATCTCGACCAGCCTTAGACGATGTCTTGAAATATGATGGAGCCTACTGGCTCGCTAAAAGCTAGCAGCATTGTATTTCAGTTGCATCTGGAGGGAAGTGAAACCGTCGCAGATGAGCCAGAGAAATTCAAGTAAGCCCATCTGCGTATTCTGGCCTGCCTGTAGTGTCACACTTCGAAACTAAACTGTTGTTGGCATTGTTTTGGTTGTACATGTTCCTGCCGAAAATGCTTTCCATTGTATTGTTTCAGTGGCAACAGCAAATGACTCGCGGAACGGCGAGGGAGAAATACTTACCGAAATACAGTTTTCGCGCCTTGAAGCACTCGACCCACAGAAACGTGAACTTTTAGAGGCGAGATTTCACACTCCTCGGGTGCGTTAAAATAAATTAACCTTAAATGTTTCATGGTGGATATTTGCCTCGTGGTTTTAAAATATTTAGGTATTTCAGAACTGCTTTTCTCTGATTATAAATGGACGCCATTTTGTTTGCTTTTAGTCATTGATTTATATCCTGGCATGGTGGTTATAAGCTTCAGTAATAAGCTTTAAATTTCTATTAGTATTTCTTGCAATGGAAGTAATGTATATTAATTTTAGGGGAGTGCCTGGCAGCTTATAAGGAGACCAGATTGGGAGGTGTGGAGGGTGGGGAGGGTAGCCTGACAGCCCAAAGAGATGTGAGCAGAAAAAAAAAACAAAGAGAGGGTGGTGTAGGGGTGAGAGCGAGGGAATGCCTGTAAGACTTTTTAACAAAAGCTCATTCCGGTATACCAGATTCTGGTATACTCTATGATTGGTCTATTTTGACAGCTCTTGTCAGCACTTTAGGGTTCATTACATTGATTGGAAATGTGATGCGCTAGCAATGAGGTTACACATCAGGTTATCTTGGAAGCATGGTGAAGTGATTCGAAATAAGCAACATGGATAATGTGGAGTATCATCTCTGAAGAAAGGGAGAAATTGTTCTGAGGCTGGATCTCGTGAAGAGAAAACAGGACTTCCAAATTTTACCATTTTTATTGGCTTTTAAACAAGCTCTTTCCTTTCAGATCTCTTCAGGAATATTAAATACGCGCATGAACCATCTTTTGATATGAGTCTTTGTTTAGCATGCGAATACAGCCATTTCACTTTGTCCTTGTTCCTCTCCACTGGGGACGTTTTGTTTGAAAACAGGCATATTTTTTTAAAATTCAGTAAACAGTGCAGTATGTCGCTCGTTGCTTGATTGACAACTTTTAATTCTGGAAACTACATTCAGATTATTAGCTGACAAAGTGGGTGGAATGACCTTTTGAAAAGAAATCTCACAGGCATTCCCAGGCTCATCTCTCCCTTTCCTCCTTCTTTTCCTCCTAGTTATTTTTTTCTCGCTCTCTTCCATTGCACTGCACTCCACTGTCCAAAAGGGGGTACCCAATACTGCAATACCATAAGGAAAATTGGCAAATACCGAAATACCATGCAGAAAATTGGCAAACTACCGATACCACATTTATGATCAGTCACCTCACGTGTCTAGTTATTGCAAGCATGGTAAGCAACAGTAATTAACCCCAGCCCTTGCGAGAAAACATGTGAAGACCTTGTATTGATTGGTACAAGTATCTAAAAGCCTGATCATTGGATGGTCTTGGATGCCTTGCCAATTTCACCATGGATTAATGGTCAGAAATTTTGTAATCTTTTTACCGTTAACAGCATGCAAAGAAAGTCGTGTCCGATAGCCCGGGGCTAGTGGATTTTGCTATTGGGCTAGTGATTTTTGTTTTTAACTTGCCTGATGGGCCAGTGCTGTTTTGAGGGGAAATTCAATTTACAGAAGGATTGTAATCAATTGTGCCAATCAAAAAGGGTTTGGGGGCTAGTTGAAATGACTTGTGGGCTATTACATGCTAGCTACAGCTTGCCCAAATGGCAGGCTGTAAAACTGACTTTTTTTGCATCCTGCATTAAGTCTAAAGTCTTAAAAATATTGACCTGCATTAGACAGGAGAACGCAAATGAACAGTACTGCGATACCATAAAGGATCTCCTTTTACCGAATACCATCACCGACCAAAAGGATGAAAAACTGCATACTGCAGGGCTAGATGATACCAAAATACTGCTTCAAAAAAGCTCAATACCGCAATACCATAAACCCCCATGTCCTCCTCAGTGAGGGGTAGGGCCATGGTTGCATTGCAGAAAAAGAGATACACTGTAGGAGGACTGGAAAGAGGAAAACAGGGGGTTTTTCCCTCCGTAACATTCACCCTGTTTGAGTTAGACCCACTGATTTGTTTATCATGATTAGGGTTAAGCAAGGCTGGCAGACAGACATATTTCCAGTTGTCGCTTCTCTCCACCTGAAAGGTAACTTACGTCACTTTTCAGATGGAGAGAAGTGACGACCAGAAATACATCTGTGTCTACAGGCCTGATGAGAGTAATTAAGGTTAAGCACTGACAATAGTGATTAGGGTTATTAAGCTCTGACTTATAATAGTTTAGTAGGGCATACTTTTAATTAATAAGAAAGATGTTGCTTTCATCACTGTGTCATTGGGTCACACTGTATTTTTACCGAGTTTGTTATTGATTTCTTGTAATGATGAGGTTATGTTTTTGCTATTTTATTCCTCAGAGTATAAATCAAGATTCTCAGCATAGTAATGCAAGTATTTCCTCAACTGGAAGCGATAAAGAGTTGGAGGTATACAAGAAGTCATGCAATCATCTAAGCAGCAACTGTCAATAATTCCTAATACAGGTCTTCAGCAAAGACATTAATTTTTTGAACAACACATCATACAGAAGTGGGCTTTTTGCCTTCTTGGGTTGGGGTTTTACCTAATTTTGGCAGATCCTCTCTATAAGAGCTAAGACACTTTCCAATAGCGATGAAAATTCTGTAGTGTTGTTAAAAGGGAATTCAAAGGACCTACTTGTAACTTCCAGTTGATATGCCTCTTAAAAAAACATCTTTGCTCAAGCTCTATGATGAATTTTGTCTGTGCTGATTCAATTAAAATGAACAATTTTCATTTCATAATTCAAAAAAGTCATTCAATAATGACATCCTTTGGACATAATTAATTATTTTTATGATGCTTAGAGTCTAGGTTTCAATTTATTGTGGGGGTCATACACATACAACACAAGCTACTAGGATTGCCAGGATTATGTTCATTCTCATAATAGACCAATTTCAATGTATTAAAATTCGTTTTTGGCTTCGTTATTCGCTATTCTTTTGTTTTCTCTCCCCAAGCGTAGTAGCCAAGTATGAATTTTACACAGTAACATATCAAAATTGGTCTATTACTGGTCAGTTTTCACATTATTTGATGCATGGCAGTCTTTTATGAGACCCATTTTACATAATCAGAAAAAGTATTGTCGTAATGACTCAACAAACTGTTGTACATTGTATAATCCTCTTGTTAGAGCATCACACCCAGTCAGAGAAGTGAAAAGCACTTGGGACGAAAACGAAAAGCAGCCCAGGATGGAGACTCTCCAAGTACTGATAATAATTTGATTTATTCATAGATGTAATGATTCTGATCATGAATACTTTAAAAGCTTTGGACTTCTACCAGTGACTATAGTGACTAATAGAAATAAACAATGAGAACAATGTAACTACATACAGTTGTCGAAAGAAGCATTGTTTATAATAAGAATTAATAGACTGCTCTGTACAGAGCTTGCATTAATTTTTGATAACTCAATCGAGTTACATGTGTACAGTACAGTGGCTGTATGTATAATTTATATATCACTGAAAGGTTTTATTCACAGGCAAGTTTACAGACGGTGCCCTATAACTACATGTACATTTAGAAGGATTTGAAATATGTTATTGTACCCCATCAATAATTATAACTGAAGTTGGAAATTTTTTTTACATAATGTTTTTTAAATCATTTTGTTTTTTTTTGAAGGTGTTCTGAGTAAGAGTGGACGCTCTGAAGCAAAAATTACAGAGTACTTTAAGGTATGCTTTCTTTTTAAAAACTTTTCAATATGGATGTCAGTGTCTTTTTAGTTCTTACTTTAAAATTATGTACATGACTGTAATGACACTCAGTACAATTAAGTTTTCTTCAGAGAAACTACTCTAACTCTCCTTTTTTTTGTTTTCTGTTACAGAATGATGCTTCTGCTTCACGCAAAAGCCCTTTGAATCTAATGCCATCATTTACATCCCAGGTAACAATTTTGCATGTGAATCATGCTTTTTTGTTATTTCTTGGCTGTAACTGCATGAGTACAACATAAAAATCTCTAATTTTTTTTTTTTTTATGGAAAACGTAAAAAAGCGGCAATAAAATTTTCTTTCTTTTTCTGAACATGAATAATGGTTCTTAGAAATTGAATTCCAGGAGAGTTTGCTTACATAAATGGCAAAACAAGTGAGTTGGAATATTCGTGATGAAGATTAAAAGAATGTGAATTTACTTTTGGGCAACATTTTTGCTGCTGTTCCCATCCTTGGATCTTAACCCTTTAAGTCCTAATATCCACATACAAATTCTCCAAACTGATCTCCAGACATTTCCTTAAAGAACTAGGTGAGAGAATTTGATAAAAGATCAAGGCATTTTCCCTTTGGTGATCATTTTATTAATTCTCATAACTTTATCTCTTGACAATGTATGGATATTATTAGGAGAAAATTGTTGTTGGTCACTATTGGCACTTAAAGGGTTAACAAAGGTTCCTAATGAGTTTTAGGGATGGTTCATTGCTGGCAACTCCTTTATTTTACATTTCAGTTTCATGCAGACAGTAGTTCCACTTTACCATATCCACTAAAAGCTCCACTGGCTCCTGAACTGGAATCAGATGGGTCTGATGGTGTCGATTCAGCTGGAATATTCGTTCATGAGTCAACACAGGTTCGTTATTTATGTTTTTAATATTGGAGATTTTGCTACATGTTATTGTAATTCACTCTGTGCATGGTTATCAAAGTTGCACTACAATGCCTTCAAAACCTAAAAATGTGAGTAGAAATGTCATTACAAGTCAGAATGCACAAACAAAATGCAGCAAATGGTAAAATCCAATTTTCACAATAAAAAGGATAAGTGCCCTTTGGCAAAAATGTTCCCTTTTGAAGCCATTCTTGTAAGTTACTCTCTTCAGATCATGACTCTTTCCTATCAAAACCTCAACTTCACTCTCACAGTTGAAGGTATGATTTGTGAATGTTAAATTGGTGGTTGAATTAAGCACGTGTAACTGTATATGAAATGTATTTCATTTGTACCTCTCGTGTGAGATTTTGTATGTACCAGCAAAACAATGATCAAGCATGATGGTAATGAAAAAATAATATTAATACAGTGATTTTGTTACCTCTTTGTCCTGCATCCTTGATACATAAAAATCCCCCAAAATGCACAAACGTATATGGCATGCATCCCATGTAGGACGCAAAGATCAATTTTATCCACCTGGTCACATAAAGGCCCAAGCAAGTTAGGACTTATTGTTTTTTGAACTGGGACTCAATGTTTCTGGAGTGGGACTCAAAATTTTTCACAAGATGAGTCCCAGGACTCACCATAACTATTTGTAGCAAAATCACTGATAAAATTAAATTACAGTTACAGTAATAATTTTGCTGATTGCAACATGTTGATCTTGGTATCAATTATTACCATCATCATCCTTTGACCACCGAAGTGGACAGGACATTCATAGAAATTTCTTCCCAAATGCCAAGATTTGCCATCGCTGTACTCAGGTCCCTGGTATCAATTATACTAAGAATGATGATGATGATGATGATGATGTTTATGTTAATGGGAACAGCAAGTCAAATTGAAACTGCAGTAATTATAACTTAAAGCTACAAAGATATACGGGTATTGACATCATTAGTTGGGGCCTTCACCTAGCTGTGCTGCCAAAGCCACTATCGAGCATGCATTCTCATATTTCATCCCCTGGCTATCCCTGCACCTGATGAACAAGTCATCGTCATTTTTTTATGAAATATTATTACCATAACATTATTATCATAGGTAAAAAAGGTACCAACAGCACACCTACATGTAGAGAGAATGCAGTAGAGAATGAGTAAACACTTTTGTATAGAAATTTATTTCTTGATGTTGCGGTAATATTTTTATTGTGTTTAAAAGGATTTCTGTAAGAATTATTACCTTTTATAGTAATTTAATTTGTCTTTTTTTTTTGCAGACAATATTGACAACTGGAAGTCTTCGGGTTAGTTTTTTCTTTTTTATTATCATTTACATGACTGATTGCTATGAATTTCCTTACACGTGTTGAGAATTCCTTTACAATGTAGTTTACTAGAATTTAGGGTTAGGATCAGTTCAGCTCATTGTGATCAGAAAACAGTAGATTAAAATAATTAAGACAGTAGTGAAAGGACTACTTGCCAAGTTCTAAGAGCTTACAATGGTATTTGTTAATGTTATTTTTTTCCTGCAGGAAATGGAGGCCTTTTTGTCAACAGGGGTGGCCTCTTCCCAACAAAAGGAAAGCAAAATTGAAGAGCTTAAAGGGGTAACCTGAACTATGAAATATTATTATATTATATTTCACTTATTAATTTTGCTCTTCTCATTTGACCCTCTGACACATACATGTACAGGTGTATTGAAGTACATAATTATAGTATGATACATTTTTACGCTGTAGGCTTTCCCACCTTCCAAGACTTACATTGTATCTATAGCTGTACGTGATAATGTTATCAAGCAGTCCTGCTTTATACAATGTACAGTTTCATTTATTTCGTTACAGATGATTTGCTTTGTTTTGTTTTTCTTAAGCTTGTCGACGACTACAAAAAACAAGTTGAAGTTCAACAGGTGAGCAGTTAGATAAACTATGAATGGCAGATTGGTTTCAAGAATAACTGATGCTCTTTAAACTGACATTATACATCTCGCTTTGACTCTGAAGATGACTACCACACAGGTTGATTAACCATCCTGGATCAGTCCACACCAAGTTGTGATTGATTAACACAGTCTATCATTTATTAGTGAAGAATAATGAGGGGGAGGGGAGGGGGGCTTAAAAGAGAAGAGGGGAGGGGCTTATTAACTTTCTTCCCCTGGAAAGGGGGGCTTATTAGAGAGAGGGACCTTATTTGAGATGGGGGGCAGGGCTTAATAGAGGATTTACAGTAATTGGGATAATTTAGCCATGGAAGGGACAGATGGCTTTGCCTTTTTATGTATCATATTGTAAACAAAAACGTGCCTGAGTGAATAATTATCCGAGGGAACTCTTTCCAATGAGCTGTGGAAGCAACCCCAATACTCTAGATCTCGAAGAAGTATTTTGAATAATGAAATATTACTTGTTCCAAAAACAGAATGCTACAAAGGTTTGATTTCGTAAAGGGGAGCATAAAAGCGTAACTCTCTGCCTCAGAACTTGAAATCAGTTGAACCTAAGAGCATTTTTAAAAGGAACCTGTTGGTGGCTGTCAAATTGTCACTAAATCCATTAATTTCCTTTAATTCAAATTCTAAGTATTTTTAATTACTGGCAGGTAGAGATTAATTTTGTAAACATAATTTTTGTTCTTTAATGGTCACTCTAAATAGACCTTTACATACAATACGGCTTTCTTGTAAAGAAGTTTTTAACTTATCGGAACTATCATATTGAAATAAAACTCATTCATTCATATTCCACCTACTCATTTACATTTTTTTGTTTGAGAACTTTTAATCAGTTTTACAAGACATTATTATCAGTGATGGTGTTCAAATGATGCAGTTGTTCAGTACAAAATATAACACTTATTTAGGCCAGCCAAAAAGTATACATTATTGGGTATTTTTTTGGTCACATTATATTTGTGGTTACTGAAAAGTCTACTACTCTGTTTATCATTCTCAACCTCTAGAAAGCTGTTGCCAAAGCAAAAGAAAGCCTTGAGAAATGTTTAGCCATCAACAAGAAACTACTTATAACATCTGTAAGTCATCAAAATTTATATTCAGTAGAGGCTTTTGCAGCGACAATATTATATTATTTACCCTGTCCCGTTTTTTTATTTATTTTTTATTTTTTACGAACAGTCTACTCTTGAAAAAAAGGCTGGGCGAGAAAGATGTATGAAGAACAGACTGCGACTTGGACAGTTTGTTCCTGTCAGGTAATGATTAATTAATTTTTACAGTAGGAGTTTTTAAGACGGAATCCACCAGGAAATTGAGTAATTTTAATTCTCAGCGGACAAAAACCTTGTACAGTGTACCAGAGTAATTTAAAGAATAATTATTGCATTTTTTTTTCCATTTTTCAAGGCCTAAAGATGTAATTAATCATCATGGGAGTCAGAGAAAATGTATGTCAAATTTCACAAGAATTGTGGAAACACTGGTAAAATTCTGAAAATCCCATGTGAAAGATGTACATGTAATTTTGTGAAATTTGACATTCATTTCCTCGGGCTCCCATAAGAAATTTTCTTTGGTGTTATTACAGATGACTAATACATCATTAGGCCTTGAAAAATTCAAAAAAGAATGCAATGTGCTTTAATTATTCTGGTACAAGGTTTTTGTCCACTGAAAATTAAAATTACTCAATTTCCTGGTGGATTCTGTCTTAAAATCTTACCTTTAGCAAGGGTGGCGCAGTGGTGAACGCTCTTTCCTCCCACCAATGTGGCCCGGTTTCCAATCCTGGCATTGATGCCATATGTCGGTTGAGTTTGTGGTTGGGTCTCTCCCTTGCTCTGAGAGGCGTTTCTCTGGATACTAAAGAACTCCTAAGTGCTTTTTTATGGGTAAACAAATAACAGTAATTACAATTACAGTTAACAGTTTGTAATAATATTCTTTTTCAGCCGATTGATCTTTGCAGATTGAAGTGACTTACGTTAAACTTTCCTTTTACAGGCAAGGAGTATCATTTGTGGAAACTTGGGTTGAAGGACATGCCTTCAAGGAACTTGCTGCGTAATAATCTTATTTTTATCTTTTGGTATTTCTTTTTGCTATAAAATTATAGAAGGAAACAATGTCACTGTTCAAATAAAGGTTCAAACTAACAATTCTTCAAATTCACAAATGAGACAGCTGTTAAATAGTAAAATATGCCTACAACAATGGTGACCCTAAGAAAGGGAAAAGTATGCATAAAATCCAGTTTTTGAGTTGCAGAATAAATGTCTCATTTTCATCACATGAGCCTGTCAATTTCCTTATCAGTGGAATGGATGTACCAAAGAAAGAAAGAATTAAAAAATTGTAATTAATAATGCATTTTGTTCAAATTCCAAAATTATTTTGCAGAAGTTGTATTGGTAATGTATACTTTCATTTAACAAAAAAAAAAATGTAAAGGTTATGGGCACTTCAAAATTACACCATTTCACCAAAGCCCATGTAATGCATTATACTTGTAATTTTTCTTTGTAACTTTTTTATTGCTGTAGCTCAAAACGAAGTTTAGGTTTAAACTCTTTCAACATATGAGGAAGAAAACACAACTTTTTCAACAAGCTAATACACACAACTTCACTGTCTTTTCATCAAAACCTTGTATCATAAAAAAGGTTGATTGCCTAAAGGAAACACAAAGGACTTCAAGTGAGTCATTCATTTAATTGAAATATTACAATAAGCACAGGGTGTTAGTTGAAGGACAATCAAGTTCAAAAAGGTGGTTACTCTGGCTTTGATCCTCCCTCCCTTGTCAGTGGTCAGCTAACAGTACAATTCCCAAAATGTTTAATGCTGTGGAAACTTGATTTAGCGAACCTCTATATAATGAATTCCTCAGGGTAACAAATGATTTTCTTTAGCTCAGCCAAAATTACAAAAAATATATAGAACAAAACCTCGATATAATGAACCTCGAGTTAACATAATCCTCATTATAACAAACACAATCCAGAAACGCGAATGCAAAATATACCTCGCTATAACGAATAAATGTCAACATGTGACCGAAAGATGGCTAAAAATGAATGTGAAACAGACCAACTAGGATAAAATTTATGTGTCAGTAGTTTTAAGCAGTTTTGTTTGCCTTTTCTTTTGTTTCTAGTGCCTTAGCTATGTACAGCTCTGAACTGAGATCATAGCTTTGTACACAAATTTATTACTATTGTTTATTACAGAAATTGTTCCGATCTGCAAATGCTGGACATTGGAAATTAATCATTAACCATACCTCGATATAATAAACATTTTGCTTGTTTTGACAAAAATTCTTCAAATTGAGGTTTTGGATATAACAAGCCCTCGAGATAATGAGCAAATTTCCCCAGTCCCTTGGCACGTCGTTAAATCAAGGTTCCACTGTATGAGGCTGTGTACAGAGGCTTGTGTGCGCTCTGACCTTGTCCCCCTTCCTCCCCCCCCCCTTTCCACCAGTACATGTACCACCATCATCACTGTCAGTTGTTATTTGCAAGTGCGTACATCTACATTTAAGAAGCTTGTGTATTAGAGCAGACATCAAGGTACAGAAAAGGAATAATATTGTATCAGTTTTGTTTCTCTATTGATGATACTAATAGCCCTTTTCCACATTATTGTGAACACATGCACCATCTGTGAGCTGATCCGTGAGCAATAAAATTGAAAATACAGAGATTTGTAAATATCAAATTACTTGATAATTGTAATAATTAATTAATATTTCTTTTATTTCCAGGTACAAAAGAAAAAAAGCTTCCAAGGACAAGCAGTGGAGAGAGTGATCAGTTTGCAAGACCAGGCTCACCAGTGTATGTACTTGAGCAAGTACATGTATAAGAACATGAAAAAAAGAAAAACAATCTCTATTTACCCTACACTGTAGTAGGACAGAGCAATTATTATTAAATCACTGAAATAAATAATTCAAATAAAATAAACAAGGTTAACCCTTTAAGTCCCAATATTAACCAACATCAATTTTCTCCTAACAAGATCCATATGTTGCCAAGAGAAATGGTTATGAGAGTTGATAAAATCATCACTAAAGATCTTTTATCAAATTCTCTCAACTAATTCTTTAAGGAAATGTATGGAGATCAGTTTGGAGAATTTGTAAGTGGATTAAGAACCTGACTGGCAAGTGGCAAACCAGATGGCTATGTATTTTACAAGTGTGTTTGGGAAGTCAAGCTTGGGCTTCAGAGAAGCAAATCCAGTCCAGTGCTTGGAGTGAAGCCAAAAACCTGGTCAACTCAAACCCAAGACTGCTGGTTTGCAAGCTCAGCATTCTTATCGCTTCTTGATGATGCCTCGTTTCTTTCCTAGTTGTAGTTTAAATCAAGAAGAACTCAGGGTTCCTACAAAGTCTTAAATTCTTGAAAAAACTCTCTTACGTGTGCATGTCTGCATTGCACTATGGTTACTGTACATTTGTTGTGCATCAAGAAAAAAGTTTGGTTCTTGCCTTTTTCAAGGTCTCTATTAATTACCTATTGGGTAACCTTGAGTCTGAAAAAATAATCTATTGTTTTGGGAAAAGTCTGGAAAAAGTCTTGAATTTTGGATCCAAATATCTGTACCAACCCAGAGAACTGCATATTAAAAAGTTGCATACAGTAGGCAGAAAATTTTTATGCTGTTACTTTCCTGCCACTATATTCAGGTGTGCTAAAGAGTATGCCAAGAATATGATGACTCCTTTCCCCGCATGGTATATTTATGGAGAACAGTTTGACAGAAGTAGCTGCAATTTGAGTATTGACTTGATACTGGAAGAAATTCTCTTAAGTTAAAAAATATTAATCTTCTCTAACAAGTTAATTTTATGATTGTTTGTACTGTTAAAACAGCCTGTCACCAATGGAATACCATGAGAGAGAAGAAATTTTAAAACTCAGAGCTTTGGGTTTGAAAAAGGTATGTGGATTAATTAATTCACATGTATGAAAATTGTGCAGGATGATCACAATATTACAATAGCCCATTGTTCATCATATATTATGGAATTGAATTTACACCTCTTGTGTGTTATCTCAGGGTACAATCTCATGGCACTGGACAAAATTAATTGTAAGGTGCAAATCCACTTGTAAACTGGTGTTAACTCTCTATTCGGACAATACCAACCAATCTGTACAAACAAGGATATTATGTACTTTGGACAAGACCAACGAATCCATACAAACAAGGATATATATTCGTTTTCAAGTGTTAAAACGTCGTTACCTCGTGTGAATTGCTCAAACTGATATCAAGTAACTTCGTACTACAAAAAAAACTCATCACGTGATCTAAAAGGGCAGGAAACAGGAAAACAGGGAAGCCGGCTCCAACATTAATTTTGACCAGCCGAAAGTGTAGGTATTCTGTTCAGACAGAACCACCTTAACTGTCTAGTTGTTCAAAGTACCATGTGAACAGGGCGAAAATATTGAACAAATTGGCCAGTCAAATTTTTCAGCCGGACGAAAACTTTTCTGGTGCCATGTGAATGTCAAGTAGCCTTAGTGTACTGATAACAGGTTGCATGGCTTGAATTGCTTGTCAAAGCTGCTTTTTTAAGCTTTTTGTATTTCATGAGCCCAGACACCATGCTAGAGAAGCTGCCCAGTTTTTTAAGAATTGTGATATCCTGTTTTCTTGTTTTCACTGACAAGTTACATGTTATCACTTCAGCCAGGCTTTTCTGTGGCCTTTGGTTGCTTTGAAATACTGTGCAAACATGTATTCTTAATTTTTGGCCCTCTTGGAGCACCTGTGGTAGGAGGTTAGAAAAATTGACCAAAAAAAGCAAAAGCAAAAAATAGCAAAAGTTTGGTACAGAAGGACTCTGTTAGTATGACAATATACTTTTTATGACTTTCAATCAAGAGCATTATTATTTGACATCAGATTGTTTTCTGAACTGTATATTGGGAGCGGAGCTGCCAGCATGAATGTCAGGGTATCATGCGAGCATCTTGGCAGCAGGGCAGTCGTCATTAGCTGGGAAAGCTTGCCACCTAAATACTCACGCAATACCCCAAAAAAGTGAGCTTGCTCACGGGTTACATAAAATTGTTATTACCTAATTAATGGTCATATGCTGAGGTTGCACTGACCATGCACTTACCTTCTCAAACTCATTAATAATTCATTAAGAAAATACAAAGGAAATTAATGTTTAATGAGTGTTTGGAAATCGGATGAAACACTGCTTAGTATTTGCATCCTTAATTTCTCCTTCAAAAATGATTTTGTTTGAGAAGAAATATCAAACATTCGACACAGTGTTTCATCACCAGATGAAACACCTCGAAGTTCGTCAAAAATACTCCGCTGCGCGTCGTATTTTCAACTCTCTTCTCGGTGTTTCATCTGGTGATGAAACACTGCATCTCATGTTTGATATATTACATGAACAATAATAATGCCACGGATGTTTCATTTGAATGGATGCCTGACAAAATCATTTTTGTTCGTGGACTCAAAAACGTTGAATTGTGTATTTTTGAAATAAAATAAATCGCACTTTTATGTGAACCAATCTCACAACATAGTGGCTGCGGGTCATATTTAGAAACTTTTGTTACCTTGAATTATCCCCAGGAGGAAACAGATGTTCAAACGGAATTAGAAAAATTAGACAGGGAAAGAATGCTGCATATACGAGAGTTAAAAAGGATACAAAATGAAGATAGCTCAAAGTAAGTCTCATTTTAGTACATGCAGCTTTATCGACTTTGATGTGCTGCTCCTGTTAAGTTACTGTAATTTGTATCTTGGCTTTAGCCAGGTAGACAGTTTTTGGCCAAAAATTATATGAATTGCTGCGAAAAAAAAAATTCTGCCTACTCAATTTTTTTCTCCTTTTACTTTAAATTTTTCTCAAAAGCCCTTTTTTCTGTTTGTTTGCGTAAAAATTTAGGATTTTTCTGACTTTTCATGGAGGCAGTACAAGGTTATCACTTAGTGAAGCCTCGTTACCTGATTTTGAGGCCACTGGGTAATTTTTCTAGGGTCGCCGGCTAGGTCATCCACAACTTTGATTACTGGTACATGTAGCTGTCTTTTCGCTAAACATCCCCTGTTACTGCATTCGCTTTTCAGATTTAAAGATCACCCTACTCTAAACAAGCGATATCTGTTATTGAATCTGCTGGGCAAAGGAGGCTTCAGTGAAGTTTATAAGGTGAATTATGAAGTTATGAATATATGAAAATCATATATGATAACTTCTGGGTGAAAAATTATTTGAAAGAATATCATCGCAGTTATAGACACAACTTTTACAGCTGCGAAAAGAAAGCCTGAAAAAAATTCAGGCTTGTTTGAGATTCGAACCGTCGAGCTCCGCGATACCGGTGCAGCGCTCTTAACAATTGAGCTAACAAGCTAACCGGAATCCCGTACAAACCTGAAGAAGGTTAAGCCCTTTCCCGATAGCAAAATGATAAAACTTCTAACATTTGATAACTTGTTCCCACCACTAATACATTTTCGCTCAAAATCCTAGTAGAATGACGACGGCTACCACGTTTTCCCGCCAGAGTGACGTTAGTTCACGCTAGAGCACTACTACTTTGTACTGAGAAAATCTCTAAAGCTCGCTTATATCATAAGGGGAGATTAGATTCGTTTGATTGTTAGAGCTAAGAGGTCGGGGTATCAACGGCTCAACGGGTGCTTTCATTCTTCGTTGTTGTTTATCTTCCTTCTTATATTTTGAATTGTTTTAGGGTTATGACTTGTTAGAACACAGATATGTGGCCTGCAAAATACATCAACTCAGTAATGACTGGAAAGAAGATAGAAAAGCAAATTATATCAAGTATGTCTGCCTTTACTTTGTTTCACACTCTAGTTCCCAAACCTTTTTCTCTTTGTCATTTATTCTCTATTTACACCCCTTCTCTTATTCCTCTTTTCCCTTTGATCATGTCCACATTTTGTTTTTTCTGTTGTTACAGGCATGCGTTGCGGGAGTACAATATTCACAAGACTCTGGATCACCCTGTGAGTGGCTCTCTTGATTACTGCATTGACTATCAATACTGATTAGGGTTAAGCCCTGTAGAATAGTGATTAGGGTCAAGCGCTGACTCGAAAAACGGTTAAACCTCGTCTCCAAAGGGAGGGAGGGAGGGAAAAATTTTACAAGAATAGTATACTGAGCGCTTAAACGTTGCTGAACACTGGAACCCAAGTGAACTATGAGCAGTTGTTCTAGGCTTTCATAGCTAGACGCATGTCTGCTGGCATAACCAGTAGAAAAGGCTGTACTACAAGACAGCTCAGCGTCGCATGTGCAGACTCTTAGCCATGAATGGTGCTTTGAAAATATTGGCCAATACTGTGGCTCGTACTAGCCTGCTTAAGACAACAAGGCCGTAAAGTTCTACGCTAGAAGACAATGCATCTTAGAGTTCGCTGACCTTGACAACCTGACTACACAATTGCTTTGTTGAAAAAGAGCCGCCATGAATGGGTTACTGATAACTAGCGTCACGTACCATTAACTACATTTTACTGGCGTGACAGTAAAATTGCCTTTAGCTTTTATTAAGGGTTAGGGTTGATGCTATATACTTCCAACTTAAAGCACTTCTTCCCAGAAAATGCTTGGTAGTCTAGTGTTTTGGGTGGTAGACTGTAGATCCGATGCTCCGGTATCGAATCCTGCTCGTGCCATCCTGAAATTTTATGAAGCGGTCCAGATAAGAGCGATAGCAACAACGGCAACAAACATGTTGGAATGCAAAAAAGGTGCTAACTTTTCTATTGTCTGTATTTACTTCTGATTGGCTTAAACAGCAAAGTTAACAGAACTTCATAAAGCAGTACATATATTCATCCTTACTTTCCAACCATCTTCCATATAACAAAATCTGGTCTCACTTTGAATAACAAAGAAATCCTATGTGGGGAACATGTAAAATTGTAAACTTTTCTTGGCTATTGTTTTCAACTCTTGTGATTGGTCAAAATCTTTTAACACTAAAAAACACCCATTCAAAGTGGAGTGTAAATGCATTTTATTGCGTAAACGGCCTTCATGTAGGTTTATGCATTCTCTGTGTAAAAATGAGAACATTCCTATGTGGGGAAAGCACCGTTGCCGCATAACAAAAGAAATTGCTATCCACCTTACCCGGATCATTACTTATTCCGTAAACTATTGAAGAGACTTAGACTTTCATGAACATTTTATCAAGCAGAAATTTCAAGAGACATAGAAATTTTATGTAGGAAAAGAGAAATGTCTTGTGAGAGCCACTGAGATGGAAAGCCTCATTTCAGAAAAGTTAACACGGTTATTTTATTCGAAGGAGGTTACTGAGCCCTCTCCTGACCGCAAAGTGACAAAACGTTTAATATTTAATTACTTGTTTCCGTCTGTATGACATTCTCGCTAAAACCCGTAGCAGAATGACGGCAGCTATCATATTTTTCCGCCAAATGACGCTGGTTCGCGCGCGGGCGACACGCGGGCACTGTTCAGTTTTGAGAAATTCTCGTTGCGGTTGTCGTCTTAAAAGGTCTTTAGGGAGTAACCGCAACGACAACCACGACAGCAACTTCGAATTCAAACAACATTGAATTTAATGAGCAAAACAACAATTTTACATGTGAAGCAAATAGTTTGGTTCATTTCTTTGACCTCCACTGCACGACTATGAAAACAATGCTTATGCAAAATAGTCGGAGCTAAACAAGGTGAATTATGGGTAATGTGGGCAAGACATTGTACCCTCACTTTGCCCCACTCCACCCAGGTGTATAAGTGGCAGACCTATAATCTTGCTTTACTAAATGCACATGTGGTACGTAACTGTTCTCTTTATCTTGTAGCGGATTGTTCATCTTTATGATGTCTTTGAGATTGGACAGCACTCGTAAGTATACGCTTTTTTTGCTAGAAAATACATGCACTAACCAGTGCGAACATTTAGTCGTAAAAGTCTGCTTAATACAAAAACCTGCTTATCGTGAGAGGTGACAATGCATTTATGGGGCCCATTTACTGAAGTGTGGGAGTAAAAGAATAGTTGTTCCTAGTCACAATCGGCTTAATTCCCGTGCAATAAATTCATCGACAGCAATGTAGTTGTTATTGTGTTTACTCTCTATTTAATTCCGTTGTATATAGTCCTTATTACCTATCACAGAAAAAAGTTGTGATCTCGTTAGTTTTGTAAGAGGTAGCTTAAAATCAGAAAGTTCTGTTTAAAACGTTCCCTATAACATATCTTGTAATTCATAGCTACGCTCAGCCCTGACTTGTTCTTGCTTGGTCTTTCAGGTTTTGTACAGTTCTTGAATACTGCAATGGCAATGATTTGGATTTTCTTTTGAAACAACACAAAACAGTTCCAGAGAGAGAAGTAAGTTGGATTCGCCATTTGTGCATCTACCATAATACACCTCATTTGCCCTCCAAAACAGACCTTTCCACGGTTTTTTTCAACTTTTGACATAGACAGGTTAAGGAAAAATCCATCAACACCACTGGAAAGAGCGCCTTAAGATTAGTAAAATTGCTTAGTTTGAAAGTGATTTGTTCAAAACTAACGTTCAAAGTCGCGAAATTTTACAGCCGTTTGTATGGGAGGGGTGGGAGGCACAAACTTGCTCAGTACGCTCAAATTTAAAAATTGGCGTCTGACACGGTGTGAAATGGGGTAACTATGTAGACAGTTACATTTCTGGTACTCAAGGTATGAACACAACGCCATTTTGTGCCGGTACCCAGGCACTGGTTCCCTGGCGTAAGGTGTGGACAGCCCCTATATAGTTTCAGAAATGCAACTAATCTTAAAAGTGCCCTGGCCTTTGAATAGAAACTAGGGTGGCGGTGACCTTGTTTTGGTACAAACCTTCCTGCTTTCCATGTGCAAATCGTGGTACTCTGATGCTAACAAGCCCGTGAACATGATCATTTACATATGAAAAACAAGAAGGTTTGTGACAAAACAAGGTCACTGCCATCCTCGATTCTATTCAAAGGCCAGGGCACTGAGCACACAACTGTAAAATGGTCTATTCCTAAAGACTCTGATGCAGGTTTGACTGCGGTGGGCTATGGGAGTGTTGTGGGGGACGAATTTTGACCCAGTGAAACAAGGTTGTGTCTTGGTGCTGCGGATGGATGCAATCGCCAAATGATGTAATGCAAAAGACTGAAAAGGCACTGAACAATACAGACACCAAGACACAATAGCGAACCAATCTAACTGCCCACCTATCCCTCCCCTAACTCAACGTTAACATTTGCGTCTCACTTGAGGCAAAATGTTGGGTTAGGGGAGGGGTAGGTGGACAGTTTCCCAGTAACCTAAATTGATCCGAAATCCAAAACAAGTCATAGTGGCCCCAAAGCAATCCCATAGTGCAATGCGATACAGCACTGACCCAGTCCCCCGCGAACCTCAAAATAGCTTTCAAAGTTTAAAATTGTGTTCTTATTGTCTCCATAGGCCAAGTCTATTGTCATGCAGGTATGTTTTTTTTTATCTTTCAGATGGAAGAAACTATGTCATCGAAATCAATAGCCGGACTAGCTGGCGGGATTGTTATGCGCGCGGGGTACTTTCTACCCTGAGAAAACAGCCTTCATTCCGCGACACCACCACTTCTTTCCCCGCGAAATGACGTCTGTGGGATGAGCGCAGAAATGCAATACTGATGACGTGCCGCTATACAGATCTGGGTAGTGCTTCTGATTGGTCGGGTAAACTTGCTTCAGCCAGTCAGAAGCACTACCCCAATTGCGCTCGTTTCTCAGACGTCATTTCGTGGGGAAACCAGTGGTGGCGTCGCCAAATGTCGGTTGTTTTCTTGGCCGCGGAGATCTCAATTAGACTTGCTCCCAAACTTCTCAAACTTCTCGCGGCTCCCCCGCCAAAAACAACACCAATCTTCCGCTTATTGCGCCAGCTAAGCAGGCTACCAATTTAATTTAGCATAAAACGTATGCAATTCTCTTAGAAATACTAAGGAAATGCATTGTGTTGATTCTAATTAACGTTAGCCTTGTTGTCTCAACTACTCCAACAAAACAGTCAGGAGTTTTCCTCGAAGTCGATTATGCAAGGCGCCCGCTTTACACTGTTGCGCGAAGCGCGTGCGTCGTACGCCCTTTTCAGTATAGCTTTGTTGCTTCTTTGAATCCCAGACTACGACTATTCAAGGTAATAGTGGCCATGGGCACAACAACAAAGCATTGTTATAACTGTTATATTGTTTGTGGTGTTTGTTAATCAACAGTTCTTGTTTCTTTGTTTTAGACTGTTAGCGCCCTCAAGTATTTAAACGAGATAAAACCACCAGTTATTCACTATGATTTGAAACCAGGTACTTTTCATCTTAACGTCAATCAGTTAACTAGTTGTAGTAAAAGACAGCGAATACCCTATTTCCCACTCGTGCCCAAAAATTTATGTAGCCTGTCATCGGTAGGACGGGAGTAAAAACTTGTACCCACTGCTGGGCGCAGCTTAACATAGCAAAACATGTACCGTCTCACAAGCCTTGAAAAATATGTATGGAAGCATGGCAGACGTTATGGACGGGAAAGGGAGAATAACACTCGTGCAAACGCAAAGAACGAAAAACTAGAGCTTCCTTTTTCTCCTTTTTTCCCTCTGCTACTTTTCTTGTTCTATACATTATTTTGTCACATTTTGCGCGATTCTAGTTTTCCTTCGTGTTCCCCCTTTTATCGCGTGTAAGTAAGGTACAAATAGCCCGTTTCTAAGTTGCTCAAGTCTCTGCTTCAAGTCAAGAGTAAGTGCGTTACCTTTATATGAAAGTAATCGTCTTGGTTCCCCCAGAATTTAAAGATTTTGCACTTGGCCTCATCTTGAAAATGAGGAGTTAAGCCGGGCAAGAACGCCACGATTTGTTTGACGAAAACATCCTATTATCGCTTTGAGAACTTGTGGTTCAGTCCAGGCAAGATAGTCAATGACGTGAATTGCTGTATGGCTTCTTCAGTGCGCTTATACGTGACTACGCGGCTAGGTGACTACGTAATTACCCTGCTACATGGCTTCGCTTATAGCCTGCGAAAACAGCCGTTTCTCCTCGCTCTTCGCCGCTGGGGACGTTTCGCGCGCAGGAACGTCTGCGACTCAGAGACAGAAGTTCCATACTGATGATATAAAATCTGTCCGGAATCCGGTCAGAAGCGCTGCTTAGCCGACGGAGTGGTTACATAGTTTTAGCTATTGTTTACGAATGACAGACAAACCAATATTTGTTGAATATCGATAGTCTTCTCTAGAAGAAGCATTTGAGTTTTCTGGAGCTTGTTCACAGATGAACACAACAGTTTACCAAAAGCGACCGGGAGAAACGTAGAATTGAACAAATTTGCATTTGGAACCCCATGACTACTGGATTTATTATGTAAACATTGATTTATATCATCACTATGGAATTTCTGCCGCTGAGTCGCAGACGTTCCTCCGCGCGAAGCGTCCCCAGGGCGTAGAGCGAGGAAAAACGGCTGTTTTCACAGGCTACTTCGCTTAAAGATTACGTGGCAACGGGGCTGTATCAGTGGCTTCATGGCTAAGTGGCACGTAGCCGCAGAGGCATTTTCCACGTTGCCACTGTTCTAGAGGTAGAGCTTTTGAGTGGCCGAGTACTCTGCACTTAAACCTGTTCACTTATGTTGGTTCACAGGAAACATTCTGATGGTTGGCACGGGTGCCCTCAGTGGGGAGGTGAAAATCACCGATTTTGGTCTCAGTAAAGTGATGGACTGTAATGATGACAACATGGCACACACGTCCCAAGGAGCTGGCACCTACTGGTACCTCCCCCCTGAGTGCTTTGTTGTCGGAAAAGAGCCGCCTAAAATCTCGTCCAAGGTTTGTAAAGGAACTTCTATCAGACGTACGCGTCCCAACCTCGTCCCCAGGGCGCTTTTCCCTGGCTTTGCAAAGCTAGGGAAAAGCGCCCAGGGGACGAGGTTGGTGAAAGGTAAAGTGTTCTTCTTTCAATTTAAAAAATGGGACAGCTAAGGTAGATACATAGATAGAAAGTTACTGAGTTGGGATCGCGAAAATTACATATTTGTCCAAAAGTGACAAAGACGGGGTCTATAATTGGCCACAGAAAAGACTGTAATGGGGTAGGGGCTCTAAGAGGCCAGCGGCACATACCCAGCGAATCGGCCTTCTTTCCACTCGAGAGCAGTGAATCTGCTCTCCGAAACCGCATCTTGTTTAAACCAATTAAATAACAAGGATTACAAATAACTTCAAAATGGATGCAATAAAGCGTAAAAAATAAGGAATTTTTTTACATCCCGCTTTTCCAAATTCCAGGCATGACACCAGTATGGGATACCCTACGAGCAGCAGTTTCTTTCTTGCATGGCTTTTAACGTTTACGAAGTCGTTTGGGTGGCGGCATGGCTTGTCTGTGGCGTAGTTGGTTTGTTTACACGAGGCGTGAACAAATCAACTACGCGACTAACCTGTGATCAGGTGTCCTTCTTCCCTTTTTGTTTTGGAGACGAGGGAAAAAGTACAAAAAAAAAACGCCTGACTACAGGTTAATACGCGCCAGACAAGCCACGCGAAACACTTGGTAATTAGATTAATTCTAAAGAAAAAATACCGGTTTTGACCCGTCCTGTGCAAGTCTGGAGAGAATGCGTAAGTGAGCGTTGAAGCTGCAAGGCGTGGCTCCCTTTCTTTCACCCGCCCCTTCGCGTCGCTTTTCCCGACTGGTCTCGTGTGACCCATGACTCCCCAAATGGAGAGCTTGCTCGCAGACTCCTTAACCCATTCGCCCCCTGAACCGCCCGTAACCGCCCGTGCGGATCCAGGTTTTCTACCCTTTGAGCTGGTTTTAACGGTCAAGGACAACTTTCTTCGTGTGCACTTTCTACCAGAATGAGCTTCCCACCGGAAATGGACCTGAAAATCTCCATGAAAATCTTGTTCCATTACCCACCTACATCCTAAGATCCTAAAAGCTTTCCTAAAAACTCTGATAAAATGTGTCTAAATAGTCGTAAAAGTAATGCTGTGTCACGCCAAAAACTATTGTTTGCTTTCTGCGCATATATAAGTAATGTTTTGCTTATAGTAATACGACCTTATAATTTGTGTAATACGGTCCAAAAACCACTCGTTATGCTTTAAAACTCTGATAATGTGTCTAGTACGAATCTCGATATTTTTAGAAACCAATATCAATTTTCAGCACTCAGCCACCGAATCTCGATATTTTTGAAACCAATATCAATTTTAGGGTACTTCCCGGGGGGTACTCCACTATGTGCCGCCCCAAAGGGTGGGGGTTTTGCCCATTTTGGTCTGAAAACGGGTATACACTTTGCCTATCTTGGTCTGGAATCTGGTATGGTTTTCGAGGGAACTACGGGGTGTATGAACTTATTTATCGTTTCAATTCCAAATGAGTAAGAAAGAAAGAGAAATATGCGAATTCGAAATGCACTTTAAGAAATCCTTTTCGTTGCTGTTCTAATCTAAGTAATAATGACATAATTTTGTAGAGACAAGGTCTGAAAACGGGTGTGAAGAATGACATTTTTTGGACTGACATAGGGTCAGGATTTGGAGAACCGGGCGGCACACTCCCACCAAGAATTCCCAGGAGTACCCCTCCCGCCGGCACGTACTTGGTTTTGTGTAAATTCGCATTTTTGAAACCGCTTATTTTAATTTTTAATTATATTTTTAATTTTTTAATCCGGATTCGTGTGGACGAGACCTTAAACTAAAGGGAGGATTTATTTGAAGCTCAAAAACAATAAAGAATTCTGAAGGGCATTATATACAACGGCTCTATGCGGAATTATGCTCATGTTGCAAATTCAGAAAATAAATAGGATGAAATTTGTTTGCACTCCAACTATACAAAAGCAGCGACTATAACGTGAATTTGCTCTATTGCATTGCCAATAAATGGCTGAAAAACAGGACGGTGTGCACTTTGTCCTTTGTCCTAAACAGGGTGATAAAATTCAGGCTGTTGTCCCAAACAGTGTATGTATTTAGGATTTTTTCGTCGTAAAACAGGGTCAAGGTTTCAAACCCTCAGCGGCTCACCTATATCCAAATATTGGTCGAGTACCCCCCGGAATCATTTTAAGTTCCCCGCTTCATTTGCCTAATCTCGGCGAATTCAGGATATAAAGGGATGTTAAACCTAGTGGTAGCCTGGTCGAGGCGTTTAGATAGTGGAGAGCAGCGTGAAGTCAGAGAGCGAGGTTTAAATTAGGAGGGAGAGGGAGAGGGAGAGCTCTCTCTTTTGCGCTATCTCCAGTGGCGGATCCAGGAACCCCCCCCCCCCCTCCTGCCACTAAACTAAATTCCAGGGATACTAAAAAATGTAGTTGTTTTTGGGTACCCTCCTATGATCTGTTCTCTTCTGCTCGCAAAGCAGTATTTCCCGTGCCAACGGCGATCTGCGTTCACAAATTGACGAAACACGTGGTCGTCTCTGTCTGAAAAAGGTAATCCGCCACAAAAAATTCAACCAAAGTTTACACCCCAAAACAAAACTTCCTGGATCCGCCCCTGATCTCTTAATTATCCCCACAATTTGAACGCCTGGAACAGGGTATCCTAGCGGATATTCTAGATCTTCAAGTAGCAGTGGTCATCCGTTATATATATATTTTCGCTTTTTTCCGCAGCTAAGCTTTTCGGCGAAAGGTTGGCTACTTCCTCTTGTCAAAAGGTACGAAATTCCCGGCATTTTCTCCAGCTCTACCAAAGCAAAATCCTATCCTGTGGATTTACTAGTTATTACTATAATTATTATTACTATAAGTTACAGGTAAGCTTTTGTTTTGTGATCCTAATAAGGTCTCTCTTAGGATTAATAAATGGAGAGAAAGACGTTTAAGGTCTACTTCACCTTTTTTTTTCTTCACGGAGGGAATTTTTAGGGCTTGCATTCACATAGGGCTATTGTATTTTAATAATATCCGTACCCTAGCCAGGCTTCTGTTGAGGACTTACCTAATTTCTTTCACCCCTAGGCCAGCAGAATTAAATAAAAATGCATTCACCCCTGAAGACTTTCATAAAGTGTGGGTCTACCCCTGAAGAATTTCATGTAAAGGTGAGTTTTTTCTATAAAAATTGCATGAATTAATAGTTTACCAACAACATCAACATCATTTTTATTTCTACTGTAGACAATTAAAAGAATATACAAGAAATATAATTATTAATTTAGACTGAAATAAACTTCTGGTTAAGTATGTCTACGAACTAGCACAGAAAATCCTTGTTCTGAGCCCCCACTTGATTTAACAATGCACCATTAAATTCATTATTGGCCTGCTGAAAAAGCCATTGTTGATTTACCAATCAGATTGAAAGGTAGCCTGAATTTCATCCGATTACTTCGAGTCGTTATTACTCCCTCAGTAACGTCTGAATCGACCGGCCGTTAATGCCGTCCAGTGACGTCACTACTCCTTGACCTTTGCTTTAATTCATGCAAAAAGAAAAACACGATTTTCAAGTGGCAAACCGAGAAATATCGTTTTGAAATGTCTGCATGATACAGAACTGCTTTATTTTTTTCGATCGTACTTCATGTTTAACGTTCAAACTATCAACTGCATGCAGTACAACTCTGAACCGGTTGTACTAAATCCTATGATCAAACTTGGTCGCAATCACGCAATGAAATAAACACACACACGGAACACTTAGTTCAAAAACACAATGATTTGCTTTAATCGAAAAGAAGCTATTTGGTCCTTAACGAAGAAAAAAACAAGGAGACAAGAAAGAAAAGCTAACGGAATCATTACACTTGACGGTAAAAATAGCAAGAAGGTCGAATTATAACATTGATCTCAGAAAACTTCGCGTAAACAAAATCACTGGCCGCCGAAATCACAAAGCGGCTCTAAATGAAAAACCTACCTACTCTCTGCAATGATTCTTCATTCGCAGTTCAATTTAGCATTTCAGTTTCGAAGACAACGGCAATTTTGCTGTTTAAGATAAAGATTAAGCTTATCGAAATGTTTGAACTAAACGAAAGAATGCCATCGATGCGATCCGCTAAATAGCAAGCGACAATCCCGCTAAAATTTTTCATAATTAGCCATAATTATGCGAATGTTTAGACAATCAACCAATCAAAATCACTACCTGGTTTTCGGGTAGTGAGTGACGTCACTGGACGGCATTAACGGCTGGTCGATTCAGACGTTGTTGAGAGGAGAAAACGACTCGAAGCAATCGGGTGAATTTCAGGCTAATTGAAAGGGAATTTGAAATGAATTTCCGACAATTTGTTGAATCTGTTAGGGTGCGGGAACAAGAATAGCCAGGGTTAGATTATGTCTGGGACACAGGCTTGGAATTTTTCAAATCAAAAAATTATTAATAATGCATTTGTGTCTGAAGGTGGTGCCAGTGGAATTGGTCGGGCTGTCTGTCAAGCTTTAGCCACAGAAGGAGCTGGTGTCATTGTAACAGATCTAAACAGTCAAGGGACTCAGGAAACACTAGACAGCTTATCACAACATACCAGCTTAAAACACAAAAACTATTCTTTAGACGTGTCAAGGGGAGAGGAAATACATAAGGTGTTAGAGTATATTATAAGTGGGTATAAGAAGCCACCGTGCATTTTAGTCAATTGTGCTGGCATCACTAGTGATGAATTCTTACTGAAAATGGATGAGGAAAAGTTTGATAAAGTCATTAAAGTCAACCTCAAGGTGAGTGGCTTTAACCATTCATGCAAATGGCATTAAAAAAATTAACATTTACTCTTCAATCATTTTGTTAAAGACTGGCCTATTTGATTTCAGTCAATGTGCAGAACTGCTGGCTTATATATCTTAGATATAAGCACACTTCTAAGCACAAGAAAGCTAATAACTAAACTGGAATGATGCAAAGAAAAGCACAAGAACAAGCAAGAAAACATGCTGCTATGTTGGATTCATCTTTAACTACCTACGTGTGTTTATGCATATGCTTGCATCATACTGTTTTTATGCTGTATAAACCAATATCTCTTTTAATAACATCAGCCATTAAAATTCTGGGGATTTCTTGCTATTATATAGGTTAAAAATGGATCAGGAACAAGTAAAAAATAATGTGGATAAAAAAGAATGACGTTTCCGTGTCATCTTGACACCATTTTCAATATTTATGGTGGACAGACTTAGGGCCTGTTTACATGGAGTGGGGGACCCCGGTCTAGTGGGGTTGGTTTCTTTTGTTTTCACGCTCTGGCGGACACAAAACAAAAGAAACCTACCCCACTAGACCGGGGTCCCCCACTCCATGTAAACAGGGTCTTAAAGTGATGACAAAACTAACAACAAGCACACTGTAAAAATAGAATAATGTTTGGCTCATGTAATTATATTTTAAAAACTGACTCCTCGTGTTGTTTACATGGCTGATCTGCCTCTCTTTCCAGGGGACATTTTTGATGACTCAAGCTGTTGCAAAAGTTAAGGTTGATCAAGGTGTTAAAAATGGTTCTATTGTGAATTTGGCGAGTATAGTAGGCAAGGTGAGAAAAATTTATACGGTTTGCTTTGCAGTGAAACCAATTGCCTGAAAGTCAATAGGGAGTTGTAGCATCGACGACGGTGACGGCAACAAGAACGTCAAAACAGCAAGGATTATTAAGCAAAACAACAAGTTTGCATGTGCATCACGTTTTTTTGCACATGTCTTTGCCATTACTGCATAACTGCAATGGAAAAGGCCTAATTTCATGTTTTATCAAGGATGTAACTTTGGTGACGACGAAATTTTCTTTCTCTTTTTGTAAACTTGAGTGGCCCCCAAGAAATCAACTCTAGGGAAATTTGCCCACATTAGACATCTTCAGTGAATTAGAATAAACGCTATAAAGTTTGTAAAACTCTAATTTATTTTAAAAGTGACATTTTCACTGCCGTAGCCGTCATCATTGCTAAAACTCCCTATTTAACGATTTAATTCAGGCTACGACGTTCACACAGTACCGCTTGAATTTTCAATCAGTGGAAAAATTTGGCCAGACACTTTGTTCACACGAAACTGTTCAATATTTTTGCACTGTTCACACGTAACTGTCAAACCATAATATTTCCAAGCAAAGCCAGTGATAACACAATTCGTAAATCCATGTTTGCAATATGTATTTGTCACAGGATGGAAAGACAGTGACTTTACAGCTATGTGGATTAACAGCTTTTTCTGGTAAACATTTAACGCAATCTCTCTCAATGATCAACACAATGATCCTCACAATAATATTGCTGAGGTAGACTTCAGTTCTGTCTTATGGATATTTTCCATATGATCATTGCCATATTGCTAAGTTCAGACTGCTGGCCTTTTTTTGTAACCATAACAAAAAAAAGCTACGTGGAGTCCAGGTAAGTGGGCAAAATGCCGTCATGCAAGGTGACTTTTGAGCAAAATGATCCTTCCACCATAAGAAAAAACAGTCTTCAACTTATCCTACAACTGCATCAATATGATCATGTCTTTGAAAACATTCTTCCTTTACAATGCAAGGTTGGAAATCTTGGTCAGGTTAACTATGCTGCTTCTAAAGCTGGTGTCGAGGGACTCACTAGGTCATGTGCCAAAGAACTTGCTAAGTATGTGTCTCATAGTTCATATTGATTTTGGGTGGGTAGCAGGAAAGTTGCAGAAAGGAGAGTATTAAATTTTGTATGTTTTGCTTTCCACACTGTACCAGCCTGTAGTACCCTAAGTTTTAATCATTTACTGGATGACAAGAGTTGCATTGATTTTGCAAATGGTTTTTAACTTTGTAGTTTAGGCTCCCAGGGTCATTGGGTCTTCTAAGTGTTTTCTATGGAGTGTGGGTGTATTCCCCTAAATAGCCATGAAGATTAATCAAAATTGACCAGAATGTTAATTCCACAATAAGTCAGTGGCATAAATTAATAGTTTGCTGTGAAATTCAGGGAACCATGAACACCTGAAATTATTTCTGGACTGTCTTTGTGTTGCAAGGAAAACCCAATCAGGCATGAGAAAACTTTAGCTGCACGTAGAAACAGTAATTAGTGTGTGGTTTTGTGACCTGTTTGCATCTCCGGATCATATTGTGATTGGTTACAGTACAATAAACATTCCTGCAATAATTCAAGTTTTCACTGTTCTCTGGGTTGGACAGTAAATGTTACTTATGTGTATTAAAGACAAAATATTGTTTTTCAATGAACTGCTGTCATCAACTGATGTAATTTTAACAAATTGCTAACAGTTTACACTGCCTTTGCTTTGTGTGTGTCTCAGGTTTGGTGTTAGATGTAATGCCATTCTACCTGGTTTCATTGAAACTCCGATGACTGAAGCTGTCCCTGAAAAAGTCATAGAAAAGGTGTGTGACCATTGGTTCAGTTTACCATTTTCACTCCCAAAAGTGGTCATATTTAAAGTTCAACAAAATTTCCAAATTTTAGTTTGAGTAATGTTGAAATATAAAGCAAACAGTACCACGTGAAATTACTGCCAAAGAGGTTTCATTTGAATCGTAACACCATAGGATTTGGTCCACAAACTCAAAAGTTAGAACTACATACTAAATAAATAGTACCATGTGAAATTACTGCTGAAGAGGTTTCATTTGAATGGTAACACCATAGGATTTGGTCCACAGACTCAAAAGTTAGAACTACATACTAAATAAAATAATAGTACCGTGTGAATGTACTGCTGAATAGGTTTCATTTGAATGGTAACACCATAGGATTTGGTCCAAAGAATCAAAAGTTAGAATTACATACTAAATGAAAAGTACCATGTGAAAGTACTGGTGAAGAGGTTTCATTCGAATGGTAACACCATAGGATTTCATTCACAAACTCAAAAATGAAAAACGCCTTACAAGATTTCATTGTTCATTCTGGCTGAAAAGGGTTCAGTCCCATGCGTTTCTAGTGACAAAAGTAGTTAACCAAAAATGTTGATATTACAAAATGATTCCTGGTGTATTCTATTTCATTTTTCTAGTTAAAGAAACAAATTCCTATGCTCAGACTTGGCCAACCATCAGGTTAGAACAGTGAACCTTTGATTTGAAGAGTTTGTGGTGTGTGAGTTTCTTTGTTTCCACATGTTTTACTTTACAGACCATAAAAGGCCATTCACAAATGAACTTAACTTGGTGCACTGGTATAGGATGGCTTATCATCTGCCATTGTTTTACTGAAATGATACTTGAAGCCTCTCATCTTATTTGACAACTTTCTGTCAACGACAGTTTTTGTTACCGCTAAATTCAACCCGGGGCACCTCTGTAAATTTTGACGGTACACTCAGGTCTTTGCTGCCTGCGCCACAGACGAAACTAAACTATGGTTAAGTCCGTCTGCGAAACAGCGCCAAAATTCTTGTGCTGTGTAGGATTTGAGTACGCGTTCTTCTTGCGTTCTACCTTTACCCTTTGTTAGTTCAGAGAGAGATACAGATGATATGCTTTCATAAACGTTGATGAAACAGTTCAAAAAGGACTTAACTTCGTCTTTTTTCTATTTCTTTTGCTTTTGTTGGTGATGAATTTTTCCGCTGATGAATTTCGTAGACGTAGCTGATGTGGTCACCTTCCTTGCATCTGACAGAAGCAGTTACATCACCGGCGCAAGCATTGAAGTTACAGGTACGGTTCATATGTCAATAGAGACCTTGAGAGTCGAGGTTTTTCGGTAGTTCCCGCAAACCGCAAACGTCAAGAGGTCACATGACTAGTGCCTTGCCGTCGGCTTCGCTGTTTGAGGTTCACGTTTGTACGGCAAGACAACGCTGTTGGGGTTAGTGAAGTATCGCAAGGTCTTATGTGACCTATAACATCACAAGCCCATGTTTGCCAAACGTAGGACATAGTGCCTTTTAGAATTCTTTTGCTTATTAGTTACCGAATTCTTTTTCATTGAAACATAATTTTGCAAGACGATTTTATAGCTGAAATAAACGTCAACGAATCAATTAACTTAAGTCCCAAAAATGGGCAGACGGCTAACGTGAAACCGCTAACCGCAAACCGTGGTTTGCCGTTTGCGGTAAGATGGCGAAACCTCGATCTTGTAGGATCTCTAATAAGACAAACTAAAAAGGCAAAAAGAGCCTGCAGTTTGGCAATAGACCATCTCCGATTTCCAAAACGTTTCCTTTTCAAAACGAGGCTCAGTGCAAAACCTTTCTTGTGAAAATGAGTTTTATTTGCAGGAGAATACATATCAATGGATTTGCCCTTTGCCTCGCTTTGAAACTGAGGTTTTGGACAACTTGGATAATGACCCTTATGTATGATTACGTCAGGTGAGCAAAATTCACCACCAAGCCTCGTTTGTAAGCAAAACTCTTCGCATTTGCACTCTTTGGGTGTGAATACCTTAAAATTCCAAAAATAAGCCCCCCAAACTCGTAACGCAAAAAACCCTCGTTAAATCGCCCCTCCGAATATAAGCCCCTCCCCACTGGGGGGGCTGGTAATTGGAAATTGCCCTAAAACAAAGCAAAAACGGTAAATTTTCTTCCAACTAAAAGGCTAGCCCAATCGATTTTGAAACGTAATTTTCCCTCCGTAGATAAGCCCCTCCTAAAATAAGCCCCTCATAAAGGGCCTTTGAAAAATGTAAGACCCAAGGCTTATTTTCGGAATTTTACGGTGTTCTTTTCAACTGTTCTGCCTTGGGAATTTATTTATGCAAAACTTAGCAACCTTTCAACTTCAAAACGAGGCTTGGTGGTGAAATTTGCTCGTCTGACGTAAACATGCATAAGGGTCATTGGCCATTTGTGAGGGTACGTTTCTGTTTTGATTTCATATTTATTTTGCCTTCTCTTTTAAGGTGGGCTGTTTATGTAAAGAAAAATAGAAGCTTTACTGAGGGACTTCTTCCATTAAACGCCGCGCCCAGAGACAACCTTTTCGAGTTGTGCAGCAGCAACTTTGACGAAGAAGGAAACAAGGGCCTGTAGCACATCTTAACTGAAGTCTTGCTTTTTCCATCAATACACATATACTCCCCCTTTGTCTGGAAATACTTCAGTTAATTGCACGAGAGTGACGGGGTGGTTCTTGCTAGACAGACAGCCAGCTAGCCAGCGTTGAACTACGTTATATTTATAACGGATAATTTAAATAGTTAAATACGAAAAGTACATTAAATGAGCAAGAGCTGATAGGACAAAACTGTCCTGTCGCTGATCAGGGTTATCCGCTTTTAAGTTTTATCGCGTTTTTTAACCTCGTTTTTAAATATAGGCTACCTTTTCTGGAGTTTAGTTCAGTGTTACAGCCCTATCAAGTTTATACAAAGAAAGAAAAATTCGAAGTTGGTCGTCTGAGTGGCAATAGGAAGTTTCATTTCGTAGTCGTGCTGTGACGGCAAGGAAATGTACTAAAAAGTGACTTGCACGTGCAGAGTTGTTGTTTTGCTTACTTAACTATTTTTTGATTTTGACGTTCTTGTTGCCGTTGTTGTTGCTTAACTGACCCTTCTCCAATCCACCAATCCTCGGTTCTTTCTCGCTAAAGATAAAAATAATATATGAGTAAAAAGAATGTCAGAACTTAATAGGTACCATTGTTTGTAATAGTCAAGAGTATTGATGAAACATAGTTACGTTTTTAAACTAAAGATGAATATTATTTTTTATATATTTTCATTTTCTGTAATTAAGTAAAACAAGTTGTAATTGACAATTATCTGTACCAGCTGAGTCGTAAACTTTCAAAGTAGTGGAACCTTTAAAAAGTTGTTGTAATTATGTGTAAATAACAGGTTAAACTTCGTCTAGACCACGAGCAAGCTCTCCGGGGGGGCCCTGGGTCGGGGAAGAAATAAAGGGGGAGAAGCTCTTGTTCAAGTGCCTAATTATTACCGTTTGGTACAGGTTTTACAATCTCGACCCCCAGAGCTCTTCACCAGAGCCTTCATATCTTACGACTGTTAACTGTGTTGTTGGAACCTCAGGCAAAAGGTCCTCATTTCTTCTTGTGTCCAAATAAAAGAACTAACGGAACGTTCAGTAAAAGACGTCGGTTCATGCACAGATGAACCTGGTGTTCACTGATAAAGCACTTTTTAATAATAAGTTTACTACTGTCCAAGTTTCAGTTGGTTTTTGAAACTGAGTACAGGCAGGATGGCTCACCATCTGTCCTTTCTTGGTTTCTCTGTGGAGCGACAATTGAATGGCCTGATCAGTTAAGCACGAAAAGAAAAGGGAATTGCAAGTTAGCCTCCCTCTGAAGAAAGGTCCACATACTTTACATTCAGTGAAATACAAATCTCTCCGAAAGAGGAAATGGAAGTTAACTCACTATTTTTAATTATTAAGGCCAAATTGCCAGCTAGAGTATTGCATCAAAAGAGAAAAAACTGAATGTGATATTTGTTATGCATCGGGTCAAAATTTACCTTGGTTCAATTTTATTTTTCTTTTCCTTTTACCAGGGAATTGTAAGGACTGTGAAAATGAGTTTTTTTTAAATGGAAAATATAATTTGAGATTAGTGGCACTGCCTACTCCGCGAAAGCTTCAGGTTCCGTACTGAAAACTATTTGGTCTTTTGACTCAAACAAGCATATTCTCAGCCAGCCTCCGAATGTGGCTTAATAGAGGAAAAGCTTTCTTCAGACATTGTAGTCCTCGTTCCATATCCTTTAATGACACCGCAATCGTAAGAAATTTCTATCCTAAGAAATTCCATCCTTGATGTAAATCTAACAAGCTTTCTTAAGATTTGCCACCAGCTTGATGGGAATTTGCATATGATTATACTTCTCATCATAGAGCGGTGCACAACTTGTAGTCAAGTATATCATTCTGATTGCAGCGTAACTGTAGAGCCAACAAACCAAATATTAATGATCATTTTCACTCCTTCTAAGCTGCGAAAGTTGATTTAAATCTTGCGTACATAGAAGCTGAGGACTTAATCATAACTTTAAAACTTTGATAGTGAGAAAGGTGGGTTAATTTTGACGATATTGATGACAATGAAACAATCCGTGACGTTAGAAAAGCTGGATAAAAGGAAGGGAGATATTGATTATGTGGATAGAGCTGGATACTGCACAAAGTAAAAGACATTGCAGCTTAGTGCATTAATAATAAAAACATCCGAACATCATTGAACTAAAAAATAAGGAACTTTACTTGTGTAGTGGTTTTCAACAATGTTACAAATACTTTGATCTTTCAATGGTATCTAAAAACCAATTAGCATCCCCCCGCTCTGCCTTCAGAAATTTTTACCATCCCCACTTTTCCCTTCAAAAAATTTTAAGACCCCCATTTTTTTTAATTGTCCTTGTTTGCTGTTGTTTCATCCTCGGAGACCCAGGGCCAGTCGGTCGGGTCGGGAGAAAAGGCGGGACGAAAGTTTTCAAGTACGGGCGAAAGAGCCCCTGGGTACCGACTCTCACCGAACTATTTCAAAAAATTCAAGCGGATGCCGGCTCCTGATTGTGCTCAAAAAATGCTTTGTATTATTGTGCCTAATCGGCGAACAGTTTCTCCTCAGTTCTTTTCGTGAGTTCGTACACGACGGCTATTGTTTCAATCACGGCTTGTGTGGCTCATGCACCAAAGAAATACATGCAGTCAGGAAACTTTCAGTTTGATATTTGGTACCCAGGGGCTCTTTCGCCCGTACTTCAAAACTTTCGTCGCGCCCTTTCTCCCGACCCGACTGACTGCCCCTGGGTCTCCGAGGATGGCTGTTGTTTACAATAAAATTATTTTTTGTGTTGTTACTGTTCGTCTGTTCCGAGGTTCGACTTTTCTCGAAATTTAATACTCGCGAAATTAAGTGAAAATAAGGTAGTTTATCGGGTTGTTTTTGCCTACAACGCTTTATAGAAACTTGAGGCTGCGTGCAAAAGGACGCAACAACTTCCAACATTCGAAAGTCTCAAAAATGGAGATAAAGTCTGAAAAAATAGTAAAAAAATCTTGAGTTTCTTTTTTTCAAAGCTACAACAAATAGTGTTTTATAAGTCAATATTTTTTTTCGTTTTGGTCAAATCTTATTCAATTTGGCCCGTAAGTTTTCAACCTACATGTATGATGAAAAAGGCTTTGTTCTTGCGTTTTTTAAGGTCCCTACTGATCACTGACCTATTTGATAACCTTGAGTCTGGAAAAAGAAATTATTGTTATGACAAAAATCTGGAAAAGTCTTCAGTTTATTTCCTGGTATCTGTGCAAAGCATTAACGGTAGTTAAAAAAAGGATCAGCTCGAGATTTTAGGAAGTAAAGCAGGGATGGTGAAACGGACCGAAAACAATTGTTACCATTCCTGTTCCATTGGTTCGTTGGAACGTCGATGCGAACGCAGGCGCCTAGAGATTTTGAATCACGTTTACGATTAACGCCATTTTGAAACATGTTGCTAAGCTTTCTCTTTATTTGTCATTTAATGTTTATCTTTACTACCCCAAAGTAAAGACATTCATGCCAGGTTTATCCGTATAATTTTATCACTTTTTAACTGTTGATTTCCGAAATTTAAGTAATTGTAATAACTGAACCGGATGGTTGGACTATGCCGCCAACGTTATTCTACGATTCCGAATCGACTGGAGTGATTGTTGCAGTAACTCTTATGAGACCAAATTTATGGATTCTAGTCGTTGAGAGGAAAGTCGAGAGATATAGAGTCACGTTTACGGCAAACGGCAAACATTAAACCCAAGGTGACATTTCCTCCAATCAGGAAATTAACAGGCACAAACTTTGCAAAATAATTGTTATGGATTAGACTGATGGATATGAAACCACTAACTTTTTTGTATAGATACAACAACTGAATCGGCTTCCGACGAAAACTGCGCAAGGGTGGCGCAGTGGTGAGGGGACTTGCCTCCTTTCCCGGGGGGGGGGGTACTTCCTGCAAAGGCTTTTATGGGTAGGCTTCGACCGAAAGGGGTACCTTTTCATGCTTCAGGTATATGAAAGGGTAGGCTTGTTGTTGGTTCTCTTCCTTGCCGAGAGGTTTTTCTCTGGGTGTTCCGGTTTTCCCCTCTCTCCAGAAACCAACCTTTCCAAATTCCAAATCGATCTGCAACGCACGGACACGTTTAAGCGAGTTCTTAACAACTTCTAATTGCTCCGTGGGAAAACAAGCTACAAATTAAAACTTTATTTATTTATTTTTTTAGAATGATACTTTGGTCACGTAAAAATTGACGTTGCCCATTTGACCTGAATGGATTCTAAATCTCTCTGATATTATAGGAAATGTTTTTTGTTAAAGAGTAAATAGATAATTAAGGATAAACACGAATTTTCTATGTCAAATACGCTTTATTTTTAAAAACCTGGTGAGATTACATGTATACAGATTACAATGAAACTTCCATGTGCCACCTTCTCGGATACGCGACATGTTGTTCGAACTACTAAACTTAGTTTTCCTACTCAAAGTACTACTGAAAACTGGACCACCAAATCTTTGCATTTTATATACAGATTACAATGAAACTTCCATGTGCGACCTTCTCGGATACGCGACATGTCGTTCGAACTACTAAAATTAGTTTTTCTACTCAAAGCACTACTGAAAACTGGACCACCAAATCTTTGCATTTTTTATACAGATTATAATGAAACTTCCATGTGCGACCTTCTCGGATACGCGACATGTTGTTCGAACTACTAAACTTAGTTTTCCTACTCAAAGTACTACTGAAAACTGGACAACCAAATCTTTGCATTTTATATACAGATTACAATGAAACTTCCATGTGCGACCTTCTCGCATACGCGACATGTTGTTCGAACTACTAAACTTAGTTTTTCTACTCAAAGCACTACTGAAAACTGGACCACCAAATCTTTGCATTTTTTATACAGATTATAATGAAACTTCCATGTGCGACCTTCTCGGATACGCGACATGTTGTTCGAACTACTAAAATTAGTTTTCCTACTCAAAGTACTACTGAAAACTGGACCACCAAATCTTTGCATTTTATATACAGATTACAATGAAACTTCCATGTGCGACCTTCTCGGATACGCGACATGTTGTTCGAACTACTAAAATTAGTTTTTCTACTCAAAGCACTACTAAAAACTGGACAACCAAATCTTTGCATTTTATATACAGATTACAATGAAACTTCCATGTGCGACCTTCTCGGATACGCGACATGTTGTTCAAACTACTAAACTTAGTTTTCCTACTCAAAGTACTACTGAAAACTGGACCACCAAATCTTTGCATTTTATATACAGATTACAATGAAACTTCCATGTGCGACCTTCTCGGATACGCGACATGTTGTTCGAACTACTAAAATTAGTTTTCCTACTCAAAGCACTACTGACAACTGGACCACCAAATCTTTGCATTTTAGGTGGATACTTAAAGCACATACTACTCTTCTATACTAACATACTAACCTATGCTCAGGCATGAACATTATACAATGAAATAACCTTTAGTTTACAACTGGGCTAGTTTGGAGTTAGGACAAATTGGTTTCGCTAGGCTTTTATTTGACTTAATTGAGTCGTCAAACCTTATTTCATAATGCAAGGTTGCAAAACTACTGCTTCTATGTTCACAAAAAGATTGGCTCTAAAATATATACAATTCTACTAAACTATAAACCTTGCAATGTTGTTTGCATTGTAATAAAACTTCAATTTGCGATAAAAAAAATCTCGTTTACATAAAAAGTATTTTTTATTTGTAGCCTTAGGGACTAATTAAGGAAATAGGGTTTTTTTGCAAATTACCTAAAAAGATAGGGAAATTAGCTAATCCTAACGTTATTCGTGTCACAATTACAGTTTTATCATTGTCCGAGCTACCGATGTACACTTCTACATGTACAAAGCTGGTGATTTGAACTTTTCAAGACATTTTAGAGATTAGAGTACTCAAGGTACCTACACACACACACAAAATAAGATTAGTGGGAAAAATAATTAAGCCGGCAAAGATAAACCGCTGGGCCAAGCAAGTCAGTTCTCTTTCACAGTAATTCTTTTAATCAATGTTCGTATGCTGCAGAGATTGATCCTTTACATTATCCGCCGGGACTACCTCATTGGAATTCTGCGGAAGGGCTGTTTCGTTATTCCATGGTGTGTCGTTAGTGTAATACCTGCGACAGTAATGTATAAGAAACATAAAAATTAATAAAACACATCTACTCAACACGAAAGACTCCAGCATTTAGGTTCATTTTACATGGAAGAGGGATCCTCCGGCTTTATCGCGGCGGAAGAGGTTTACTTATTTGAGTTTATCTCAC
This sequence comes from Porites lobata, assembly GCA_942486035.1. Lineage (NCBI taxonomy): Eukaryota > Metazoa > Cnidaria > Anthozoa > Scleractinia > Poritidae > Porites > Porites lobata. Next base: position 71,944 of record CALNXK010000484.1, on the reverse strand, counting down.
CGCTAAAACTTTCCAATCAATTGGCATCACAAATGAAATGTAGGGTGCACAGCTAAAATAGGTTTGAAACTTCTTGCCTTGATGACCTATGGAATCTCGGTCTTCCCTCTTTGGTCCAAGTTTAGAACCAGTGTACTTCTGTAATTCAGTCAGTGTCAGCGAAAAGCCCTCTAGTTACGGTCAAGACTCCATACACAGTCCATAATTTGTACTTTGCAGTGTTTTCGATCAATTCTGAGATCTAGATCTCCGCCATAATATTTTTGATCCGATTATCTTTATATCAAACAAAAACCTTCCCTGGGCTGTTTGGTTCGAATTCATAACTGGAATTCTCTTCCTATTATATTCAGAAAGAAAAACGTTTGTCAGCAAACCCTCACGATCATATTGATCACGATCATCTGATCACGATCATATAAGAATATTGAATTATTTGTGCCTCATATATCAGAAAAGAGACAAAAAAATTAAATCATTCTGTGTTGTTGTAGGGATTCGGGGCTTAGTGTTTTTTTGTTTTTTTTCAAATGCAAAGCCCCGCATATGCACGGGTTGACTGATAAGTACAGAGGTGTGGTCGAATGTTAAAAAGCGGTTAATTGATATTTTACCTCAGTCATAGTAAAAGCTAACTTCAGATGTAGTGAATAATGTGGCTTTTAAGGGTAAATACTGCTTTCTATTTGGTACTTAAAAGTACCAAATGCACCCAAGTTGATAAAACTGTAATACAAAAAGACCTGACAGACTTCCTATGGCTCTAATTGTCAGAAAACAATTACCTTCACTTTTCTTCACCAAAGTGAAATGACACGTCATCCCCAATCAGCATGAAAGGTGCCCACTGCCTCACTTCTGAGAAACCGTTATTTCGCATCCACTTCATGGCCCGGTGAAGACTTTCGCTTGCACTTTTCCCTTGGACAAGGTTTTCGTAGAATCTTTCCATGAACTCCTCTGTTGCTCTGTCTTGTAAGGCCCACAATGCCACCAACACTGAGCGTGCACCCGATCCTAAGAATGCTCGAGCGATTCCAACAACGCCTTCTGTTTTGATCTGTCCACGTGCGGTATGGCAACAACTAAGGACCACCAGTTTGGCTGACAGTCTAACTTGTGAAATGTCGGTCATTGACAGTAAGTAGTCTGCTTCGTGTGGAAACTCCACTGTGGAGTCAGCGGGGGTAAGAGCAATTTCTCCTCTTTCGGCATCACCATGAGCAGCGAAATGTACGAGGCTCACTGAGGGTATTCTCTGAAGAACCGCCTGCTTTGTTGCTTGCTCTCCTATTAAAAGGTGAGATTCAGGTAGTAGTCTCGCAATCATCTCTGCTTCCCCTTTCGCGCCAGGCAATGGACAGAGATACCTTGACTTTCCCTTGAAATACACATCCGTCACTCTTGGCTCACCCACAATCAATGCACCAGTTTCGCTGTGAGAGTCGCCTGGACTGTCCAGAATGAGCTTGAGAGTCGTCAAAGAAGGGACAATTCGTATCCTGAAAGAATCTGATAAATAGCGGCTACTTTCATCGTGTAATGCTGCAAACGGAACTTGGAAGAAGCAGCGATCAGGAACAACAATGATTTCAGATCCTTCTAGCAAGTCACTCACGGGAGCAATCAACATGTTGTAAACCTGAAAAAGTGTTGGCGGTTCAGGGTCCGTGTATACTTCATCCTCATCTAAAAGAGGACGCAAGGTTGAGAGACTATCTTCCAGATTTGATTCGTTTGTAAGTTGGTTGGCGAATGAAGAGAATAGTGATCGGTCTTCGCATTGCTCTTGAGGTAAAACGTGAAATTTTCGTAATAAGCTTTCGTTTCCAAACAGGTCACGTACACAGATTTTGCCATGCTTGCTAACATAGCTTTCACAAAGTTTCGTTCTTCGGAAAGCTACCGGTTTGCTTTGTTTCAAAACCCACAAAAATATATTGTCTTTGTGGTAGGAGATGTATAGGCAGGTGCTGTTGCCATTTTTCTTAATTACTTCCGCGATGCCAACAAACGATTGTGGGTTGATGGATATTTCTTTTTTAATGGAGTAGCGATTTGACATAAGTTCTGCTAGAGCTCTGGCCCGTCCAAGTTCAGCAGCGTGTAAAGCTTCATAGGGTTTCCCACAAGAACAACTCAATGAACAAAACAGCCGATAGGGAGACGCGTTCTTGTCAAAAAATGATATATTGTGGCTATCTTTGCTTCCTAGAGAAGTAAGCATTTTTTCGTAAATTTGAATGCTTGACCAGAGATCCGATAAGGCTTGAGATGTGTTTCCTAGCTTTAGGTGGCGAGACGCTTCTCCGTCTTTGTCGCCAATTTCTGTGTTGGTGGTAAGTGCTGTATGAAGATTTTCTTCAGCCTTGCCATATTCTCCTACATGTACAAACAGAGCTCCTAGGTTTCCGTAGCATGTCGCTTCTCCGTCTCTGTCGCCAATTTCTGTGTTGATGGTAAGTGCTTTATGAAGATATTCTTCAGCCTTGGCATATTCTCCGACAGATTCAAACACATTTCCAAGGTTTGCGTAGCATGTCGCTTCTCCCTTTCTGTTGCCAATTTCTGCCTTGATGGTAAGTGCTTTATGAAGATATTCTTCAGCCTTGGCATATTCTCCGACAGATTGAAACACAGCTCCTAGGTTTCCGTAGCATGTCGCTTCTCCGCTTCTGTCGCCAATTTCTGTGTTGATGGTAAGTGCTTTATGAAGATATTCTTCAGCCTTGGCATATTCTCCGACATATTGAAACATAGCTCCTAGGTTTACGTAGCATGCCGCTTCTCCGCTTCTGTCGCCAATTTCTGTGTTGATGGTATGTGCTTTATGAAGATATTCTTCAGCCTTGGCATATTCTCCGACAGAGAGAAACACAACTCCTAGGTTTCCGTAGCATGTCGCTTCTCCGTTTCTGTCGCCAATTTCTGTGTTGATGGTAAGTGCTTTATGAAGATATTCTTCAGCCTTGGCATATTCTCCGACAGATTCAAACACATTTCCTAGGTTTACGTAGCATGTCGCTTCTCCCTGTCCTCGGCCAATTTCTGTGTTGATGGTATGTGCTTTATGAAGATATTCTTCAGCCTTGGCATATTCTCCGACAGAGAGAAACACAGCTCCTAGGTTTCCGTAGCATGTCGCTTCTCCGTTTCTGTCGCCAATTTCTGTGTTGATGGTAAGTGCTTTATGAAGATATTCTTCAGCCTTGGCATATTCTCCGACAGATTCAAACACCTTTCCTAGGATTACGTAGCATGTCGCTTCCCCGCTTCTGTCGCCAATTTCTGTGTTGATGGTAAGTGCTTTATGAAGATATTCTTCAGCCTTGGCATATTCTCCGACAGATTGAAACATAGCTCCTAGGTTTGCGTAGCATCTCGCTTTTCCGTTTCTGTCGCCAATTTCTGTCTTGATGGTAAGTGCTTTATGAAGATATTCTTCAGCCTTGGCATATTCTCCGACAGATAGAAACACATTTCCTAGGATTCCGTAGCATGCCGCTTCTCCGTTTCTGTTGCCAATTTCTGTCGTGATGGTAAGTGCTTTATGAAGATATTCTTCAGCCTTGGCATATTCTCCGACAGATTGATACACATTTCCTAGGTTTCCGTAGCAGGTCGCTTCTCCGTTTCTGTCGCCAATTTCTGTGTTGATGGTAAGTGCTTTATGAAGATATTCTTCAGCCTTGGCATATTCTCCGACAGATTGAAACACATCTCCTAGGTTTCCGTAGCATGTCGCTTCTCCGTCTCTGTCGCCAATTTCTGTGTTGATGGTAAGTGCTTTATTAAGATATTCTTCAGCCTTGGCATATTCTCCGACAGATTCAAACACACTTCCTAGGTTTACGTAGCATGTCGCTTCTCCCTTTCTGTTGCCAATTTCTGTGTTGATGGTAAGTGCTTTATGAAGATATTCTTTAGCCTTGGCATATTCTCCGACAGATTCAAACACATTTCCAAGGTTTGCGTAGCATGTCGCTTCTCCCTTTCTGTTGCCAATTTCTGCCTTGATGGTAAGTGCTTTATGAAGATATTCTTCAGCCTTGGCATATTCTCCGACAGATTGAAACACAGCTCCTAGGTTTCCGTAGCATGTCGCTTCTCCGCTTCTGTCGCCAATTTCTGTGTTGATGGTAAGTGCTTTATGAAGATATTCTTCAGCCTTGGCATATTCTCCGACATATTGAAACATAGCTCCTAGGTTTACGTAGCATGCCGCTTCTCCGCTTCTGTCGCCAATTTCTGTGTTGATGGTATGTGCTTTATGAAGATATTCTTCAGCCTTGGCATATTCTCCGACAGAGAGAAACACAGCTCCTAGGTTTCCGTAGCATGTCGCTTCTCCGTTTCTGTCGCCAATTTCTGTGTTGATGGTAAGTGCTTTATGAAGATATTCTTCAGCCTTGGCATATTCTCCGACAGATTCAAACACATTTCCTAGGTTTACGTAGCATGTCGCTTCTCCCTGTCCTCGGCCAATTTCTGTGTTGATGGTATGTGCTTTATGAAGATATTCTTCAGCCTTGGCATATTCTCCGACAGAGAGAAACACAGCTCCTAGGTTTCCGTAGCATGTCGCTTCTCCGTTTCTGTCGCCAATTTCTGTGTTGATGGTAAGTGCTTTATGAAGATATTCTTCAGCCTTGGCATATTCTCCGACAGATTCAAACACCTTTCCTAGGATTACGTAGCATGTCGCTTCCCGCTTCTGTCGCCAATTTCTGTGTTGATGGTAAGTGCTTTATGAAGATATTCTTCAGCCTTGGCATATTCTCCGACAGATTGAAACATAGCTCCTAGGTTTGCGTAGCATCTCGCTTTTCCGTTTCTGTCGCCAATTTCTGTCTTGATGGTAAGTGCTTTATGAAGATATTCTTCAGCCTTGGCATATTCTCCGACAGATAGAAACACATTTCCTAGGATTCCGTAGCATGCCGCTTCTCCGTTTCTGTTGCCAATTTCTGTCGTGATGGTAAGTGCTTTATGAAGATATTCTTCAGCCTTGGCATATTCTCCGACAGATTGAAACACATTTCCTAGGTTTCCGTAGCAGGTCGCTTCTCCGTTTCTGTCGCCAATTTCTGTGTTGATGGTAAGTGCTTTATGAAGATATTCTTCAGCCTTGGCATATTCTCCGACAGATTGAAACACATCTCCTAGGTTTCCGTAGCATGTCGCTTCTCCGTCTCTGTCGCCAATTTCTGTGTTGATGGTAAGTGCTTTATTAAGATATTCTTCAGCCTTGGCATATTCTCCGACAGATTCAAACACACTTCCTAGGTTTACGTAGCATGTCGCTTCTCCCTTTCTGTTGCCAATTTCTGTGTCGATGGTAAGTGCTTTATGAAGATATTCTTCAGCCTTGGCATATTCTCCGACCGATTTAAACACAGCTCCTAGGTTTACGTAGCATGTCGCTTCTACGTTTCTGTCGCCAATTTCTGTGTTGATGGTAAGTGCTTTATGAAGATATTCTTCAGCCTTGGCATATTCTCCGACAGAAAGAAACACCTTTCCTAGGTTTGCGTAGCATGTCGCTTCTCCGTTTCTGTCACCAATTTCTGTCGTGATGGTAAGTGCTTTATGAAGATATTCTTCAGCCTTGGCATATTCTCCGACAGATTGAAACACATTTCCTAGGTTTCCGTAGCATGTTGCTTCTCCGTTTCTGTCGCCAATTTCTGTGTTGATGGTAAGTGCTTTATGAAGATATTCTTCAGCCTTGGCATATTCTCCGACAGATTGAAACACATTTCCTAGGTTTCCGTAGCATGTCGCTTCTCCGTTTCTGTCGCCAATTTCTGTCGTGATGGTAAGTGCTTTATGAAGATATTCTTCAGCCTTGGCATATTCTCCGACAGATTCAAACACATTTCCTAGGTTTCCGTAGCATGTTGCTTCTCCGTTTCTGTTGCCAATTTTTGTGTTGATGGTAAGTGCTTTATGAAGATATTCTTCAGCCTTGCGATATTCTCCGACAGATTGAAACACAGTTCCGAGGTTTCCGTAGCATCTCGCTTCTCCGTTTCTGTCGCCAATTTCTGTGTTGATGGTAAGTGCTTTATGAAGATATTTTTCAGCCTTGGCATATTCTCTGACAGATTGAAACACATTTCCTAGGTTTCCGTAGCATGTCGCTTCTCCGTTTCTGTCGCCAATTTCTGTGTTGATGGTAAGTGCTTTATGAAGATATTCTTCAGCCTTGGCATATTCTCCGACAGATTCAAACACAGCTCCTAGGTTTCCGTAGCATGTCGCTTCTCCGTCTTTGTCTTCGATTTCTTTGTAAACGCAGAGTGCAATTTTGAGGACTGTTTGTGCTTCCTGGTATTCACTTTTTTGGAAGTACAGTTTTGATAACATCAAGGCTGTGTTACCTTCTTTTTTTTTTCTCCTAAGATTACGAAGTAGGACTAAAAGCTTTTTGCCAGATTCTATAGCGGGTGAAAGTTTCGTAATAGCAGCATTTCCATAAAACAGCCTCTTGTTCAGCGCTATACGCACTATTGTGGGAAGTTCATGTTCATTTTCTAAGATTTTGTTGTTTAGTAGTGTTAAGCACTCGTTCCACAGCTCGATAGCCTGGACAACTCGTTTAGTGGTCCAAAGAAAATCGGCGGCAATTATGCCATGGTGAATAGCTTCTTGAACATTGCCCATTTTGGTCTTTTCTGAAACATAAACAGGTAAAAAAACAAGACCAGAATAATTAGCAAATAGTTCTACGGAAATAGAGTTAATCTTAAATAAAAAAAATAAGGAAGCCAGTTAGAAACGTTAATAATAATAAGCTTTTGGCTTAAGAAATAGCTACGAAAACAATAAGGTTTTCTTCAAAATGTAAAGCTTTTTCTTATACGTAACGACTCTGTGGTCTGGTCAGGTGTCATTTAAAATTGTAAATTAAGCTGATGCTATCGTAGCTGTGATTCCACGAAACATTCTGTTTCGGTTAAATGGACTTACCCAGGAATACAAAGTTACGAAGGATTTCGGTTACCCGGATCGTCAAAATAAAGCTACTTACATTTAAAAGCAGTTAACTTGTTGAAGTAAATGATCATGAGTTCTGTTTGTTGAAATCTAAGTCTATAGAACATGTATCTGCATGCAGTCTTGTACTTACAAGAAATCTTTTAGTTTTTAGGTTTCTTTGCATTTTTGAAAAAGGTGGTTTCTCTTGTAGAATTTTAAGTTAGGAACAACTATATTGGAAGAATTGAAAGAACGTCTAAAAGGTTGAAAGGCATGTGACAGTACATTAAAATTCCTAACATTGATAAGCTTGCATCATTTCATTAAAAATTCGATAGAGTTTATATTGTAATATTAAGTGGCAAACAATATGTTAGTAATTTAATTGATAAGTAAAGTTGGGAATCTCCTCTGAAAGGCTCAGCAGAGCTTGCTGAGTTCTCCTGCTTATGTATAGCTACAAATACCAGATGTACATTATATTAGTTTTTACAATATTGGGCGAATAAAATGAAAATAATAATAATATTTCATGCATACATAGACACATACATACATTTTATTGAATACATATCCATCTGGGTTCTTTAGTGATCAATCGTAACACTTAGCTTAATTCCGAAGCAGCTTAAATCAAATGTTTCTTTACTCCACCGTCAGTAATGATAGTTATTATCTGGGATAACCCATTTGGAAGGCCGTCTCAGCACAAAGTCAGTTGTAAGTCAAGTTGTTAAAAAATTATTCCCCTTGAACTACCCGTTTAAATAGTTTGAAGCAAAAACGGCTGAGCCTTCATTGAAGGCCATCGGGATGTGAAGAGCGCGTCGATCGACAACGGATTGCAAGTTACATTGTTCAAGTGATATGATTACGTAAGCTTAAATGGCTCTGCTTTGCTCGAAAAAGGAAAAAAACTAGGTCAGCAAGAAGTGGCTTCCACAAAGATGGTTTAACTGAAGGTAATGCTTGTGGCCATTGCGGCGAAGCCTTTGCCAAACTGACCGAATTGATTGCCGGGCTGGACAAGCTATTAGACCTAATAGTATTGATCGTTTAGCAGGGAAACCACACGATGACTCAGGATAAAATCTCCCTGCGAGCACTCGACTCGAGCAAAGAGCTTTATAGCGATACTGAGGAGTGAGATGCCTTGATAATTGTTGCAGGCTGTTCTGGCCCCCTTGATTCAGTATAGAATGACCGTCTATGTTCGCGTCTCTCATCATTGTGGTACCTTCCCTCCCTCTACCACAGGCAGAGTATTACCATCCTGGCCGCGCACTTTTCAAGGTGCAGGTACCCCAGGGCCTCTTTCAGCTCCACTCTAGTAGGTTCACTCTCCAGGTCCTCCAGAACAGGTAAGCAATCTATGGCGTTCAGTGCTTCCAAAGACACCATATTTTCTCTGGGAGACAACTCAGAGTAATCTTGTTCTACCCAGCGCTCCATCTGTTGCGTTCGGTCCTGAATTATCTCGCCTGTAGCAAAATTTAAGGGGGCTGTTTTTTTCTGATAAGGACCAAGTGCCTGCTTCATTTCATCGTACATATGCCTTGATAATAGCTGTCTCAACAGCAGAATGAATACTGGCAGAGAGTTCAGGCTAGTATTCATTTTCACAGCATCGTTGCACATTATTACGTGCTGCCTGTAGAGCCTGTAGATTTTGTTCACTTGAGCAGGTATTTTATCCAGTTAACACTTTTCTCTTTTCTTCTATTGCTGGATTGTCTCTATATGCGCCTCTAAGGCTCTAACAGTCTGCAGATTTGTATTTCTTCTGGCCGAAGTTGGGCATGGATGATCCATTGACTGCATCCCTGAAGTAATCCAATCTTTCTTGGACTTTTCCCGAAGAGAGGCTGGGGGAGAGATTTCTCAAGCGTAGTTATGAACTCCTCCACTTTCTGTGCATCGCGAGTCTTGCTGACGCCAAGGCATGGTTTGCACACAGTCTTTGTGTGGTAGATTCTCTGTGCCTGTAGTTTCACTTTGCTCTACACCAGGGAATGGTCAGTGTCACCTTCTGCGCTGTGAACGCTACGTGTAAGCTTGATATACGATAGGATAGCTCGCCTTGTGAGGATGCGTTCGAGATGATGCCAATATTTTGGGTAAGGTGAATCGAACATCCCCTTGTGCGATCAGATGTTGGAATCGTCCGAGTTAAAATGATGCCCAAGAGGTTAAAAGCACTAAGTGGTGTGGTCAGAGGAAGGTAATGGGTCCTTTTCATGTGTATGCAGGCGTCTGTCGTTAAGCGTTGAATTTCCACTGCGTGTATTTTATTTACCCTCTTTTGAGTTTGCGCCATCTGGTGAATCTCTACTCTTATGTGATAATGGTCAACTACACATACACATACCATTATTGAACTTTTTTGACAAAATAGCTCATATGTCAGTGGTCTGAGCGTATGTATCTTTTTGGCTTTGTGGCTTTGTGTGTTCGGATGTGTGTTGCAGGGACCAGTAAGGTTGAAGATACAATGAGTTGATGCTAGGAACCAATGAGATTTTGGCATTTAAACATGACATTTCTTAAGGTCAAACAAGAGCACTTTGAGATCGCCATCTTGATTCTCCACAATTTTTTCGAATTTTATTACGGCTAAAGGTGTTTAGAAGCGTAACATTTAAATATCTTCATGATTAAAACACTGAGTACAGTGATGCAGTTCGGTTTAAGGGTTCCAGTATTTTCGTGCATGTGGGTGCTGCTTCAAGACATTTCTGACCTAATTCGGCTATCGCGAACGGTACAACGCACGTATTTCACAATTTATGAGTTCTGTTTCACCTGGTTCAAGGTAGAGTATAAAAGATCATATATTTTTCAAAGTTCTTCCAATGAAACAATAACTGATATTTAGATATGGACTTTAATTCGGAAGTACATGTGTGCGGCCTATAAACTGTTGTTTTAGAAGTTTGAAAGGCAGCTTATTTTTTTTTTGAAAGCTGTACCGAGGAAGTTAATCCTGTAAACAAGCTTTTACTCTCTGGCTGACAAAGTTCAACAGACCTTCTACGTTCCGCGCTAAAAAAAACATGAATTAAGTGAACAACATGATACGTGCTTGCTGCTTAAAGCCCCGTGCAAACGGACGGAACATTGTTGGCCAACAACTCCCAACAATGTTGCATGTTACCTGTTGCGTCCGTTTGTACACCCTGTTGCATGTTGTTAGATGTTGTTGCGTGTTGTTGCGCAAAGTTTGACACCGGTCAGACTTTTCAGCCAACAACTCCCAACATTTCTTTTGTTCCGTGATCGCCGAAGCGTAGCGTAACAATGTTGGATCCGTTTGCACAGCTCTTCCAACATTGTTGGGGCCACGCACTCTCATTACGCATGGTTTACAAAGATTTATGGGTTGTATCCTTCCCACGATGCACTGCAGGTCTCAACATTGTTGGGAGTCGTTGCATCCGTTTGCACACCACTGCCAACACGCACGCAACAACTCCCAACATTGTTGGCGCAACAATGTTGGGAGTTGTTGCGTCCGTTTGCACGAAGCCTAAGAGTCATTACAGTTATTGAAATGTATTTTATTTAGTAAAGATGCGTAACGTAAGTAGAAACAATAGCGTTAGGGAATAAAAATTGGAACAAGCTAGTTGAAAAATAATTAGATATTGTTTTATTGGGTAGACTGATAACATGATATGAGTCGAAATATATTTCGGCAGTTTGATAATTTTGGGGGAAGTAAATAAATGTTAGGCTGTTAACCTTAACACTGCTTGAAGCATAATTTAATTGCAGATGTTGTAAAGCCGAGGTGTTTTCTTAAAATCGTTTGAGCATATTTTCTAGTAAACAATTCGAGTTGTAAAAGGGACAAAGTCCAACATCTTCACGTGCAAATTGCGTCCATGAGTTATTTTTATAATCCTGTTTACTGGATTACTGTGTGATATCTAGAATTCTCTCACCAAAGAACCACGAAAGGGGTAAAGTACAACAATTTCTCGTGCAAACTGTAATAATAGTGTTAATAGCAACTTGAACAAATGAAGTCCTCTTTAGCTTTTTAACTAGTGCCTTCAGTTAAGGCTTATAACACTTTTAGAATCAAGTCGTCAGAGTTAAAGACTGCTTCATTTTAAAGTAGAATCGCACGTGACAACCTCGTGAATAATGATGATGCAACCAACTACAACAATGATGAAAATCGTGACATTTCTTAGCTATTCGGTATTCAACGATCTTCACGAGGAGCCGCAAGCAGTAAAATTTCTATCCCGTAATTTAATCAGTTAAATCATCAAAGTTGACAGGTCTTTCTGACCATTTACACCTTCAGTGCGAAGACTGTCACGGGAACATTAACACCTTCTGGATAATTGCTTACCATAACAGCGGTAGGTCGCGCGCGTCTGGTCGGCTTCAAAGAACGTGATCGTGACTGTTGTTTTCATTCAGTGACTGTGCGCGTTGATATGCCAACGTTTAAAACAGACTGCAACATTAAATAATTGTTATAAAAGCAAAGAAGTCCCAGACTTATTCCGTTTCATTCGTGTACTTTCATTTTGATGGGGTCTGTATGATGAATTTTCTTCTGCCTTCTAATCAGGCACGTAAACAACATAGAGATAAAACATTTCATTTTGCTTTTGTGGAGTAAATTCGTCTTAAAAAAGTTAAACTAGTGGACCACTTTCTCCGCGTACTTGTAAATATAGGCATTTAATATGTCGCGTTACAGTGCGAAAATCTTCTTGTCGTGGATTAGATTTCAGTATACATATTGTTTATCTTCATTTCGCGCCAGAATAAATTAGTTTGCGCGCAAAGGGCTTCTAAAAAAAAATCACAAGGTTTGTCCCACTTCGAGTCCACTTTCTGGAGATACGCCGGCATGGTAGCTGGAATACATAGCCGAGGCGAAGATCTGGCATTTTTTCCTCCTCGTCTTTTTTCCCCGCGACGTTTGTTTATATTTGTAGTGAGAATGCCGTGCATATCGGTGGATTTTACTTCAGTCAAGCGGCTTCAGTTCCTGCGGCTTGCTACTCATCATAAAGAAGAGTGCCGGAATCGCTTTGTTCGCCTTTAACAGATTTGTTGTCGAATGCAAGGTAAAAGAACGGACTACTGTAAGGTAAGAATTGAAGTTTAAATTTGTTTCACGGCGAAAAATAGTGCATACAACTCGTGAAACCCGTGAGTAACCTCTGTTTAATATACCGGATTTTATGCGATGACCCCTCGCTTTTACGATGGATAAGACGGATACAAACAATAATTTCTTTCGCAACGTTTAGTATAATTTACTTAATATGGAGATGATCTGAGGACGATTTTTCGTTGTATATGCTTCATTTCTTGGCTTATTCCGGATACGTGCGAAAAATTAGATGACAATGTTTGTGTGCTATAATTATACTGATAATTTCTTGCACCTTGAAACTCATGAAAGCCAAACTTGTTTAACCCTAGCAAAAAACTCTTTTAATGGAGGAACTCAACCTGATAGTTGCACTAAAATCTAATAATTGTTACTGCATTTGCCTGCTCTCTGTAACCTCGTGGGTAGAACATTCCTGATGGTTACATTAATAATAATCACTGCATTTGCTTTCTGTAACCTCGTGGGTAGAACATACCTGAAGGTCACGTTAATAATAATCATTGCATTTTCTCTTTTTAACCTCGTGGGCAGAACATACCTGATGGTTACATTTAATAATAATCACTACATTTGCTCTCTGTAACCTCGTGGGTAGAACCTACCTGATGGTTACATTAATAATATCACTGCATTTGCTCTCCGTAACCTCGTGGGTAGAATATACCTGACGGTTACATTTAATAATAATCACTGCATTTGCTCTCTGTAACCTTGTGGGTACTAAACATACCTGAAGGTTACGTTAATAATACGAAGGCTGCTTGGCTTTCATTCGCTTAAATAACATGGGAAAAGAAGACGCCCGAGCCGATAGTCGTAGACGGTTAAGGGAAAGCGGCTCACAGACTGACGGGGAAGATGTGTTCGACGAAGCCGACGGCCATTGTCGTGGGGCTTTTGCCAAACTAGATGAAGTCAGTGAAAAGCTCGACAAAGTGCTAACAAGACTCGGCGAGTTAGAGGCTATGCAAGATAGAGTGGCAGAATTGGAAAAAGAAAATAAAAGTTTACAAGAAAGCCTGAACACCGCTCAAGCAGCCATCGACGACCTAAATTCGTCTTCAACCGCCACGTGTGCAGCACTGGAAACCCACGCAAAGAATCTGGAAGACCTCAGTGCTAAAATAAAACATCTTGAGTGCCGCAACATCAAGTTAGAAGCATACACAAGACGTGAAAATCTAAAAGTGTTTAATATTCCAGAAGGAAGAGGTGAGTCAACTTCTGCTGAAGATCAATTGAAAAAAGTGATGCGCGATAAACTTAAGATCCCAGAGGAAGATATCGAACAGATCCGTTTCGAACGCGTTCACCGCATCCCTACTAAGGGCCTGTTTACATGGAGGTGGGGGACCCCAGGTAGGTGAGGTAACCCGCTTAGGTGGGGTAACCCGCCTGTCCATATAATCTCTCATTTTCATTTGATCACGTTTACATGATAGGTGGGGTGACCCGCCAAGGCGGGTAGCCCGGTCTACCAGACCGGGTTACCCTCTCAGCCGGGGTCACAATTTGTCATGTAAACGTTTCAAGGTGGGGTAACCCGCCTGGCCGGGGTCGGATTCGTGATATATCAAATTCGCGCAAAATTCACTTTCGCGGTGTCTTTGCATTATGATTAAAGTTAACAATAGAAAGCTATTGCACTGACGGGTTGCAGCAAGAGCAACAAGTGAGTGAAAAAGTGCATTAATCGCCAAAACTCCTGGTTTGCCAGCATTTTTCTTGTTTACGTGCTTAGCGACCATTCAATAATCTTGAGAAAGTGCACCCCGGGAAGGCGGGGTTGTAAGATTGCATGTAAAGGCGGGTTATTTTTTTACCTCACCTAAGCGGGTTACCTCACCTACCTGGGGTCCCCCACCTCCATGTAAACAGGCCCTAAGAAGAATACCAGTCAAGGACAGAACTCCAAACCTAGGCCTATTATAACTAAATTTAGCTTCTTTCAAGATAAGGAGTATGTTTGGTCTTTTGTTAAAAACTTGAAAAACACTAACATTTCAATCGCGAATGATTTCCGCCGGGAAATTGATGAAATACAGAAAACGTTATATCCCATCTTGGAAAAGGCCAAACAGAGAAAGCAAACAACCTATTTCAAAGTTGATAAGCTAATTATAAACGGGCAAATCTACAGAGGTGAAGAAACAACCAATCTCCCATACTACGGTCTCATTATGGACACAAGAAACAGCGGAAACTAAAGCCAAAACGGTCACAGCGTGACAGCACATCAATAGTTAAGTTTAGTTTAAGGTTTATGTGTGTAATAAGTGTTAAACTATTTAACCCTCCTTGTTTAATTAGAAATGTGAGTGCTCTGGAAACTTCTTACTTGATATGTTACTGTATGTTTTTCTGTAGATTAATAATTTGTTTTAGGGCGAATATTATCGTTTATGTGCACTATATTTTCTTGCACTCTGCTATACCATCGATTTCATTTTCGTTTTATATGACTTCTTCTATAATACCACTTCCCCGATTCAGCTCTAATGACCGATCATTCTCTTAATCTACTATCTCTCAATGCGAGGGGACTAAGCAATTTCAGAAAAAGGCGAACAATTTTCACGTGGTGTCGAAAACGAAACTCGGATATAATATTCCTGCAAGAAACTCATTCGATATTGTCAACACAGTTAAAATGGAAAAACGAATGGGGTGCAGAACGTATTTGCTCCCATGGGAGCTCAAACTCTCGAGGTGGTGCAATCTTAATCAAAAAAGGTCTTGATTGCGTTATTCACTCTCAAATTGTAGATACATCGGGGAGGTATATCGTTGTTAAACCGCTATCAAAGATAAAATGTATGTTCTTGTAAACATTTATGCACCAAACAAAGACGAAGACATCATTAAATTCCTCAAAAATGTGTTATCTAAGCTGCAGACCGAAAATTTAGATTCAGAAGAAAATATTGTGATTGGAGGTGATTTCAATTGTCCTCTGAATCCTACATTGGACAAAAAAGGTGGCATAATGACGCCTAGGAAATCAGTGATAAATTTCATCAACGATGTCCAAAGTCAACTAGATCTTGTAGATATATGGAGAGTTAAAAACCCGCAAACTAAAAGTTTTACCTGGAGTCAACGATCTCCGCCGATATTTTGTCGCCTTGATTATTGGTTGATTTTTAACAATTTACATGACTGGGTCAAAGCCACAAATATAATCCCCGCCATCAGAACTGACCATTCTGCTATCTATTTAGAATTTGGGAACGTGGACAAGGAGGGTAAGGGTCCTGGGTTCTGGAAGATGAACACCTCCATATTGGAGGATGATGAGTACATTGATGACCTTACAAAAATGGTACCAATTTGGATCACGGAAGGCCGAAAAGAACTTTCCGACCACCGTAACATCTTGGACTGGATAAAATATAACATAAGAGCTCATGCTATAAAATATTCCAAAAAGAAGGCAAAGGAGAGAAACGAAAGAGGATCAAAACTTGAAAAAGAATATACTGAAGCGAAACAGGTTTTCGAAACGAACCCCAATGATTCGAATGGCAACAATTTAAATGCGGCTAAGGATAAGCTCGAATCATTTTATGATGAAAAAGTCAACGGAATAATAATCCGTGCCCGAGCACGTTGGCATGAACACGGCGAGAAAAGTACCAAATATTTCCTAAACTTAGAAAAAAGAAATCATGTAAAAAAGCATATAAGGAAACTAGTAATCAGCGGCGTCGTAAAGACAGATCCCTATGACATTCTTCAAGAACAAAAACGTTTTTATCGAGAGTTTTTAAAAGTTCAAATAGTGGTGCGAAAAACCGTCAGAACATTGTAAAGTTTCTAGAGAATTTGAATATACCTTAATTAACCGAAGAACAAAAGTTGACCTGCGAAGGCAAAATTTCAGCTGAGGAATGTTACAATATCCTCGAAAGCTTTCAAACCAACAAAACTCCCGGGAATGACGGAATTCCTATAGAATTCCAAAAAGTGTTGTGGCCTTTAATAAGCGATCCTTTTCTTAAATGCGTGAACGAAAGCTTTGAAAAAGGTGAAATGTCTTGTTCTCAAAAACAAGCGGTAATTACTCTAATAGAAAAAAAGGAAAAGTTCGTTCATATATTGAGAACTGGCGTCCAATCTCTCTCGTAAACGTTGACACAAAAATTATGTCTAAAGTGATCGCCACTAGAATTAAAAATGTTCTTCCAAATATTATACACCATAACCAAACTGGATACGTGAAAGACCGATATATCGGCGAAACAATTAGATCAGTTTTCGATATTATGGATTTCACTGCAAAAGAAAGTATTCCGGGACTAATGATATTTATTGATTTTGAAAAGGCATTTGATAGCGTAGAATGGGAATTTCTTCTCTATTGTTTGAAATCCTTCAATTTTGGCCCTAATTTCATCCATTTGGTTCAAACGTTCTACAGAAACATACAAAGCTGTGTGATAAACAACAGACTTTCATCTGAATACTTTAATCTTGAACGTGGGGTACGGCAGGGGGACCCGCTCTCTCCTTACCTCTTTGTAGTTACTATAGAAACGTTAGCAATTGCGATTCGACAAAATAAAGATATCAAAGGTATCTCTATTGGGAGTGAGGAGACAAAAATTCTTCAATAAGCAGATGATACGACAGCAATACTTGCCGACACAAGCTCTGCTACTGCTCTTTTTAGGCTGTTAGATGATTTCAAGATTGTCTCTGGCTTAAAGATTAATTGTTCCAAAACGGAAGCTATGTTGATAGGTTCTTCAAGGAACTGCAAAGCACAGCCTTTTGGAATTAAATGGCCTAACGAACCGATAAAGGCTTTAGGAATT
>CALNXK010000484.1:42500-50000 GCA_942486035.1 Porites lobata | reverse complement strand
TAAATTTCAAAAGCTAAATTTGCCCGGGATAGCCGTACAGAAAAAACGTTAATAAAGCTGGCTATTTTAGAATGTATGGTTATAAGCTTAAATTAGCAGTCGTGATGGCCTTAGACAAGTTTTAAGGTATTTAGGAGAAACCAGTCTCTGGGTGCCCCTGTTCTATGCAAACTGACTCCTGTTTAAGCAGGCGATTTAATTCAAAACAGTTTTAAAATTGTATTGAACTTCCTCGTGTTACTTCGTTTATCCCTAAAACCCGGTCTTCAACTGGTTATTGTTTGCTTTCGTTTTGTAAACCCAAAATTGTAATATATCTTCTGCACGTCATAGAAAACAGGAAAACATGGCATTGGTTGTATATCGTGGGGCCAAACTGTTCATGAGTTCAATATTGGAGGCCACACATCTTTACATCTTTTTGACAAAATCATTCGCTCATAAGCGTGAATGACTCACACTCGATACTTTCTCTAGAGCTCATGCAAAAATAAGTTGTACAATGAGAACTCAGCCACTTATAGCATCATGATAACTTTTAGGTCCCATTACAGCTTATTACGAACACTGATTTTGATTATTAAGAATGTACTGAGCAGTGGGTTTCATCAAAAACCGCAAACCACAACCAAGCTGGATCCAATGCCTTCCGGACCTTGGTGGTAACGAGGTTTGGTGTTTTTTAAAACTGACCTCAATATCAAACTGATTTTTTTAAAAATTTTTGCCTTAAGTTTTTTTTGCCTTATTAAGAATAATTTCTATTAAGAATAATTACTTTCACTATTAATAATGAACATTGAAGTCCTTTATTTAAAGATTTAAATGTTGTCAAGTTGTTTGACATTATCACCCTTCAACTTGCATTATTTATGTAAAGCTTCTTCCTCTCTAACGCTTCAAGAAAAACCTCAAGCTAATTGTTCTTAAAAGCTACTAAAAATTGTGAAGTATTTTAACACCATAGTTCATCTAGCTTTTCGTTGTTTTTTTTTTACTTCGACATCCTTAACTTCCTTTATTTTGTTTGTTTTAGTATTAAGTGCGCATGCGCGCGTGTGTGTTTTGTGTTTGTGTGTGGTGTGATATCTGACCCAAATGATTATAGATAAATCACCTAATTATGGCTGCCACTTTTCTTTAGCTCCTATGGTTATTTGGGGCATCCTGTACTCCTCGCCAATATATCTGTATACTGTTGGGTACAAATAAAGTTGTTGTTGTTGTTGTTGATGCCCTGGTCAGAGTCGAGTTGTGACAGCACGTCAGAGTAAAACTCTACTGAAGCCTCATTCTCCTCTGCGAGTTTGAATTTTAATTGCTTTAGGATGTAAAAAAAATTAAAATTGTAAACAAACCTGACAGAAACTTGACGCTTGAAGGAGGCGATTGACGCGATATTGTGCCTGCTCGGCGTTTTTACTCCATATTTCAGTTTCTGTGAAATAAAATATTAATCGTAATCAGGAGGACATTCACCATAATTCTGTGGAAACTGAATGAAATTATCGTGATTTTCGAGATTATATAATGACTGGAATTTTAGTAGAAATTGCGCAATTTAAATAAAACAGTTTAAAATTATATAGAACAATTGCAACAATCATTGTTGTACCCTTTCTTGTATTGAACTTCCCCGTGTTACTTCGTTTAGCCCTAAAACCCGGTCTTCAACTGCTTATTGTTTGCTTTCGTTTTGTAAACCCAAAATTGTAATATATCTTCTGCACGTCATAGAAAACAGGAAAACATGGCATTGGTTATATATCGTGGGACCAAACCGTTCATGAGTTCAATATTGGAGGCAACAAATCTTTATCTATCTTCACAACCGTATTTGCAGAAAGCCAGTTTGAGCCGCAGGTGACAAAATCATTCGCTCATAAGCCTGAATGACTCACACTCGATACTTTCTCTAGAGCTCATGCAAAAATAAGTTGTACAATGAGAACTCAGCCACTTATAGCATCATGATAACTTTTAGGTCCCATTACAGCTTATTACGAACACTGATTTTGATTATTAAGAATGTACTGAGCAGTGGGTTTCATCAAAAGCCGCAAACCACAACCAAACTGGATCCAATGCCTTCCGGACCTTGGTGGTAACGAGGTTTGGTGTTTTTTAAAACTGACCTCAATATCAAACTGATTTTTTTAAAATTTTTGCCTTAAGTTTTTTTTGCCTTTTTAAGAATAATTTCTATTAAGAATAATTACTTTCACTATTAATAATGAACATTGAAGTCCGTTATTTAAAGATCTAAATGTTGTCAAGTTGTTTGACATTATCACCCTTCAACTTGCATTATTTATGCAAATTTTCTTCCTCTCTAACGCTTTAAGAAAAACCTCAAGCTAATTGTTCTTAAAAGCTACTAAAAATTGTAAAGTATTTTAACACCATAATTCATCTAGCTTTTCGTTGTTTTTTTTTACTTCGACATCCTTAACTTCCTTTATTTTGTTTGTTTTAGTATTAAGTACGCATGCGCGCGTGTGTGTTTTGTGTTTCTGTGTGTGTGTGTGATATCTGACCCAAATGATTATAGATAAATCACCTAATTATGGCTGCCACTTTTATTTAGCTACTATGGTTATTTGGGGCATCCTGTAATACTCGCCAATATATCTGTATACTGTTGGATATTGTGCCTGCTCGGCGTTTTTACTCCATATTTCAGTTTCTGTGAAATAAAATATTGATCGTAATCAGGAGGACATTCACCATAATTCTGTGGAAACTGAATGCAATTATCATCATTTTCAAGATTATATAACGATTGAAATTTTTGTAGAAATTACGCTATTTAAATAAAACAGTTTAAAACTATATGGAACAATTGCAACAATCATTGTTGTAACCTTCATCCATTTCATCCTCAGTTGTTTATTGCTTTTTGTCGACCAATTTTAACCACATACATTTTAACCAGATACAAAGTAAGTTATGCTAAAATATCTATAAATGATAAGGAAAAGAAAAGAAATCTGTACTCACAGGAATCTTAATGTGTCCAATGGAGTTGTGTAAGCTAGTTCATTAGAGCTCAGTTGAGGGGTATGGCCTAACATTACTTCAAGTGAGGAAATATATGGTATGACACCTGCGTTCGAAAATGAAACAATTCATCACTGGTTTTAAAATAAATGTGATAAATTTCCGGTTATGGTAAGGTTTTAAAAACTATAAATTATAAGGAATAGAAACCAAATTGTTGTCACGGAGCTGCGTATATGTCTACCGGAATGGCCGGAGAGCAAGTGTTTGGAAGCATAGTTATGGAGGCATAGCCTATGCTTGAAGTAGGGATAAATATAGCATAGCATAGCATGGCGTCAATGTTCGAAAACGAAACAATTGATCATTGTTTGACAGCCTATCAACATCACGTCGATTCACGTTACTGAAATTGTTTGGCCTTTTCGGTTCGCAGAAGTTGCTTTTCTAGAGGAGAGGAGCGACCCCCCACCCCCCACCGGCCATGCAGTTTTCTTTAATTTCAACAAGTGCCTTTATTAAAACGTGTGACACAAGTGTAGTTTTAAAACTACAATGTTTAAAAATACAAGCATGTTCGGTGGTTATTATTTCAGTTTCAAAGCAGTTATCTAATGGATATATTAGGGTCGGGACACCTCCGATCCCTTCACCATAGGTCGGCCACTGAACTAGAAAAGCAACAGGTTTTATAAATTGAATAGAGCAATTTTCGTATGACCTTGAAAAATGGTTTCGGTAAGTGTTCGTTATTTGTTTTATCAGGCCAATGGATGAAAAGATCAAAACACGGACTCTTCGTTTTCCCGCCCAAAAATCCTAATATGGAGAAGGCATTGTTCGATTGGCCGATCGTGTTGCAGTATGATGTCAAAGCGAAGTATTGATTGAGTTCTAGAAAGTTCTTCGGGCATTAATGTTTTTCAGCCGAGCGTTCTCTTAATCAACCAAGAGCCACGCGCGTTTGTATGCGCTCGATAAACCAATCAATTCGCTCTATTTCCGTTCGTTTGTTTTTTCTGTTTTGTTTGCGCGTTTTCATTTCAAGGTCATGCGAAAATCGCTCTATTTGGCACAAACGGGATTTGGGTTTAATTTAGGTTTCTGGGAAACTGCCCACCCACCCCTCCCCTAAGCTATCATTTTGCCCTAAGTAAGAAGTAAGTGTTAATGTTAACATATGGGAGGGGTAGGTGGGCACTTTCCCAGAAACCTAAATTGATCCAGGATTTTTATGTTTCATGCGGATTCACGTGTAATATCACATACTTCAAGTCACGTTGCATCTTGTCTCTTACGTAAGAAAATGCCATAAGTACAACCTAAGATAACAATAATTATACCATATAGAGGTTACCTGATGTTTTGTCTGGGTGACGCCCAATCAGGCGACTAGGGCGTGCCACGTTTTTTAGACCCAATTGGCTATCGATCCTTTTAAGTTTTTACTTTCATGAAGTACTAGAGCAGTTAAAAAATGAAATTTACATAAATTTTCACTTCGAAAAGGCTCTTCGTTTTGAGATACACTACGCTTGAATTTCTAAGCTTTTGCGTGACGTAGCGTCCAGATGGCGGCCGACAGAGCTATCATGTAGGTTAAAAAGTGACTTATTTTAAGGGATTTTGCTATTTAAACAGTCGTCATTTTATTAGGAAAGGTACTGCTTTAATGTTTATGAGTTCCTTGAGAGATGAATTCACCCTTTAATAGCAAAACTCTGTTAGTTTTCGGTGGCCATGTTGGTGCCCATCCGGATGGGCACCAACATGGCGCCTTCACAGAAAGCGCTCTATTATTTTGGGTAAACAATTTCTTAAAATGTTTCGCGTGTGAAAAATCGTACTGACCTGAATCTTGGCGAGGGTCTTTCTATATCAACCTCATTTCATTTCTCAGATTCTGGAATTTATCGTTTTATGCGTGACAGTGAAAACCAACAATAAAACTAAACGGGTAATTATAAATATGAGTGGAGTGAATTTGGTCTGAAATCATACACGTGATTTTAAAATCAGATGCGTGCACAGGGAGAGTTCGATTTGACATCACAAGCATGATTTCAGACCAAAATTGCACGACACGACAAGTTCAATTACCATTTTATTACAGCCATTTTGAAATTTCAAGACTCAGTGAGTGCCAATAGTTAATTGATCCAGTTGGTGGTTAGTTGAAAGTAAAATCGTAACGCCTTAAAATCTCATTTTGTGTGCGAAACAGAAATGATGCGATTTCTTTCACTTTCACCCGGTATTAAGTTTACATACTCTATAAACTCGCTTCATCATTTGACTTCTTTTAGTTTCTTTTACGTCTTCAGTTAAGAACTAATAAGCCAGGCCAGTCAATTTAAGCACCGGACTTGATTTAACGTCAGCTTGCGGACATAGTATTGGAACGATCTTTTCTAAGTATCCACATCCATTTGCTTCAATTTTATTTTTTTCAGTAAGTGTAGTTCAGAGAAGACACAATTATAGTTCAAAGACCACAAAACGAGTTCAGTAATCACAGCTAGCCTTCTGGTGTTAGTTTTGTTTATGTTTATCCGTTCAAGAATTGTCGGGGAGGCTTTCTTTTCGCAACTGCAAAAGTTGCGTCTGTATTAAACTGCGATGATCATATTTCATCTAATTCTTCATCCTGCAGTTCACATATATGATTTTCATATATTCATAACTCTCATCATCATCATTTCACGGGTTTGTAACGAGCCAATTCAACGACCAGCTCCTAGTTGGCTTGTTGGCTGAACTGGTAAGAGCGCTGCACCGGTATCGCAGAGGTCAAGGGTTCGAACCCGTGCAAACCGCAATTTTTTTCAGTCTTTCTTTTCGCAACTGCACAAGTTGCGTCTGTAACTGCGATGATCATCTTTCATCTAATAAGCTAGCTATGTTCAATTTAATCAAATAAGGTAGTTTATACCTAAGTTCCGTCGATATTAGTTTCTTAACAGATGTAAAAGACGTTTGATTTTTTGCCTTGATGCACTCTGTCTTTCATTGGTACTTGTCTATATAACTTGCAACACTCTCGATTTATGCCATAACACTTCAGTTTTCCAAGGGTGTGGTAGCCTCGTTTATCGTCTCCAGCTTACCCTGTATCACCAAATCTCAGTTGAATCACAGGAAGTTCAGCCATATTTGTAAGCAGTTCTCTGTTCTCCCGCCAGACATAATCATTTATGTCAAAATTGCATCCATAGCGCGGATCTGTGCATGATCGATTTAACCTGCACAAGCATATGTAAGGAGTATAATTCCCCCTTCGCCAATATTTCATCGCCTTGGCGTCGCGTGATACCCACGAACCATACATATAACCTATGCTGCCTGGACCACTGAGAAGCTGTAATCAAGACATTCGTACTTGATAAAGTGCTCGGCGCAGTGTGCGGATATATCGGCCAGTTTGGTCGTGAATCGCAGGACTTCGCGAAGGACCACGGGAGAACGGCAAGAAGTTAAAAGGGAAATAAGGCAATAGGGAAGAAAATTTATAAATTGTAAAAAACTTAGGCTATATAAAGAAACAAAAAAAAACTACAATAACTAAAAAGAAGACGTGACGTCAAGGAAAAGGAAAAAAAAGCAAAGAAGAGAGGAAGAAAAACAGGTCCTGCCTGGAATCGAACTCTGGACTTCCTGCACGCGTTACCACTATGACACTATGCAACTTGAAACACATTGCGAACACGTTGATAATATTTTATTAACAGCCTTTCACTTTCGTCAGCGCACCTTGTATAAAGTTGATCGAGCTCCATTAAACACGAATTCAGCGACACTTTTCAGAAGAATGTCTGCTGTTTTGACGGTGAAAACCTAACGCCTGCGTAAACGCATTTCATCGCATTTAAAAAACAGATGCCCAACTAAGCCGACACGGTATGAACTCGTCTGCGAACAAAACGTGTTTTGCCCGAGTGTTCAGTGTTACCCCGAGTTTCGCTCATATCTTAAGGCTAATTATCCAAAATCGCTTCTATTTGCTCTTCAAAAGTACTTTTGCTTTCGAAATTCATCGCAAAAGGCACTTACCGACTCCTAAAACGACCGCAAAACAACCAAGCCGGCTTTGGTCTAGCCTGAAATTCATCCGATTGCTTCGAGTCGTTTTCTCCTTTCAACAACGTCTGAATCGACCGGCCGGTTCTTGAGAGTTGTACTGCATGCAATTGATAGTTTGAACGTTAAACATGAATTACGATCGAAAAAAATAAGGCAGTTCTGTATCATGGAGACATTTTCAAAGGATATTTCTCGGTTTGCCACTTGAAAATCGTGTTTTACTTTTTGCATGAATTAAAGTAAAGGTCAAGGAGTAGTGACGTCACTGGACGGCATTAACGGCCGGTCGATTCAGACGTTACTGAGGGAGTAATAACGACTCGAAGTAATCGGATGAAATTCAGGCTAGCTTTGGTCATTGGTGGGAAATTGCTTTCAGTGGAATTGCCTAGAAACTAAAAATGCGTCGTGACGTCAAAC
>CALNXK010000484.1:22500-35000 GCA_942486035.1 Porites lobata | reverse complement strand
GCTATGTACGGCGATGAAGGGCTATGAACGGCTATGCACGTCTATGTCATGACGTCTATGTACGGTTATGCACGGCTATGTACGGCTACGCACGGCCATGCACGACTATGAAAGGCCCGTATGCAGAGCTATGCACGGCTATGTAGGGGTATGCACGGCTATGTAGGGTTATGTACGGCTATGTGCGGCTATGTAGGTT
This sequence comes from Porites lobata, assembly GCA_942486035.1. Taxonomy (NCBI): domain Eukaryota; kingdom Metazoa; phylum Cnidaria; class Anthozoa; order Scleractinia; family Poritidae; genus Porites; species Porites lobata. The sequence goes on along the minus strand of CALNXK010000484.1, from coordinate 34,801 downwards.
GCCCTTTTTCATTGCTACTTGCGCGTCCAATTCTTTGATCATCTCTCTACCGCGTTTTTTAAGTAATTATAGCGCGACCTGCTCGCCTCTCCTTTGCATTTCGTCTGCGCAGATGTCGATAAGCTGCACCTAAGTAGCAGGCCTCCTTCGGGTGTAGGTAAGCCGTTAAAAACTTCAAAAGGAGGGAAGAACCTGGTACTCATTCATAAAATCGAGGCGCATTCGCCCACTTTTCTCTTTTTCTTCTCAGTCATTTTCAGAGAAAACATGTTTAGTTTGGAGGCTATAACAATGAGTTCTTTTCGGGCAAGGCAAACCTCTGTATGGTGCCTTTGTAGCCTATGGCTGCGCGCTGAAATTTCACTACTTCATATAACAAATTTTATTATGAATGAACAGAAGTTCACTGGGCCATTGATTTGCATATAACATAATAGTAATAACTAACTCCTAGGTACTACCAATCTAAAATCTGAAGTAGTTTATAACATGTAGTCTTAATTTAAGTGTTTAACGTTTGAGACAAAAAAAAGGAACAACAGTGAAATAATAGCAAAACTTCGTATTTCTGATTGTCATAAGACATTATATTAGCTACTTAAAATTTCCTATTATTAGTCAAACTGAATGTATTTATTAAAATAATAGCTAAAAATGAGCGCAATAATTTTCAACAGTAAACTATACTATTAACGGCGGTATGTAAACACTGTTTTTTAAGTCTAACTTAACGATTGTTTTACTTGTCTTTTATCTTCATTGCTTTTCATCTTAAGCCTCGTTTTAAAAAGTGCAAAGAAAAACAGCACTCCCGAATAACTGTGAAAACCGAGCACTAAGCACAAATACAAGAACAGTTTTTATCTCCTTTTTTGCCTCGTGCTTGCACTTGTTATTGTGTCGCAATTAACACGCATGCTTATAACGAATCCACAACCGCACAAAGATCCACAATGTGGCATCCTCGGTTGTGTGGGAATGTGTTCTTGCCACTTCATACGTTCATGCTTTTGTCTACTCTTGTTTTAAGACAAGACTCCACAGTTTGCGCCTACACTTTTGCCGGTGTCTCTAGTAAAAACCAGCCTTTACACTGTGTTTATCCTTGCATAGTAAACTCCAGTTGATTTAAATTATTTAACCTCATTAACTTGGACTAAAACTGGCACAAAATGCTCATCTTTACCTAGCGAATTGCAAGGGCTGGTAACAAAAACCTTTTAACAATCCAGAACTTTTTAATAAGTCCAAACTTTCGACATTGGTTTTAGAGTTAGCATTTGCTGTCAGTGTGAACGCACCTCTAAATGTTACGGCATCATTTTAATCAAGGAAACATTGATGCCACATTTCTAACTCCCTTATTTGTGATTTCAGCGGAAATCAAAAGTCTTCTCCAAAACAACAACTCGATTCTACATAGCTTCTTAAAACAATCATGGTCAACATCAAGCCTGGTGGAGGAACTCCCTTCTAAAAGGGACGGGGATGCTCGTCGTCTTGCTTAGGGGTTTATATTGTCGTTGGGTTGTAAATTTAGGTCTCACTTAGGGTGTTTGGGACGGACTATATTTGCCCATACAGGTATCGATTAGGGCTGCGCGTAAAGAAATTTGCAACAAAAAAAAAATACCGTGACACTGACCACACAGAAATCTAACGTTTAAAAAAGAATATGAGGAAATTTCAGTAGAAAATTTTAAAATTTCATTAGCCACTTTTTGACATTCCAGTAAGCAACTTTCTAGCATTTCACTGGCACAATTGGGACAGGCCTAGCTACACCCTCATTGTTCTCCATTAGGCGTTTAATTTTAATTTCCCGACGAGAATCCCCCTCACGTTTATATGTGAGTCCCCCGGGACATCAAGACCATTAAGTGAAAAATAAGTAAAACTTAGTTAACAGCGGATTGTAAAATCCTATAGGGAGAACATTTATTCTAGCTTGAACAGTTTATCGCACGGTTTCCTTTTTCTTTTTCCAGCTTCCTTTTTTGAATTCTTGTCTCACTTTGTCATTCAACCGCTGCTTAGCTTTGTGGATTTCCTCTTCGTTTTCTGTGCCGGTTATGAGGCCAATCTCCACCGACCTTGGATCACTCACCACCCTCTGCCATACGACCTCTCTTTTTATGTTGTTACACTTCAACATGTCATAGGTTAGGGAGATCAGATGCCCTGTTTGTTCATCGGTGAACTTCCTCCAAAAACGAGAATTCTCGGTTGAAGTTGACTCTGCTTGCGATGTCGAAGCAACTTCTGATTGGCATTTTGCCAGGTAATTCGTAATCTTGTCTTGAGTTGTTACTTCATGGCAGGGAGGTTCCACATTCTCCATGAACGCGTCTCTTAGGCGGCGAAGCTTCAGAATGACAGCCTTGAAAGAATGAGTTTGGAACAAGCTTGTTTCTTCCAGCTTTTTATTAATATTTTGCTCATCGATGAGCCCCGTTTCGATTTCTTCTTTACAAAGCTTTCTTAGCATCTCAGTCTCATCAGCTGTCCAAAGCGCGGGTGTTTTCATTTCGCCCTTCGTTTCAGGCTCAGATTTTTCTTTCTTTAGCGAAACGAGGTTCTTTACTGCTCGTCGTCCCAAGTCAGTTTCGTTTATTTTGTCGTGGATGCGATAGTAATTTGCCTGCGTTTGTACTTTGTGTTGGGCAAGGGCAGCTAGGTGTTCCTTCTGGTCAGGCAGGTGGACGTGCATCCCAGTGGCAAGGGACTTTCGAATTGTTGTCGCGCAGACCTTTCCCTTGACTTTAACACCTTCTCTTTCAAAGGTTCTCGCGATAGCTGTTGAAACCTGAGACGAAGTCAGGGCAATTCCATTGCTTGAAACAAATACGCACTCTACACTAGAATCTGATAGAACGAACTGACTCCTCACTGTTCTTATGTACATGTCTATGAGGTGATACAGGTCTTCATAAATCCAAACGACGGCCGGCCCATACACTTTAGCTGTCTTGTGATCTTTAACATGTACCCTGAACCGTGCCGGGTCCTCTTCTGTACCCTGGTAGTGAACAGCCTCATTAAATTCGGCAACAGTCATTTTGGCTGCCACCCCACTTCTGCCACTATTATCAATCAGCATTCGTGTCATTAACCAGTCCCTCACTTCACAGTGCGATTTGTCACTGATAGTCCTCATGATAATTTCACCACGATGTGTGTTTTCAGAGGTTGCCGCCAATTGCTTAACAGCGTTCACGCGCTGATTTCCATGGCAAATCTTGTCAAGGCTTTCACTTGAGAGAATTTTCCGATAATCCTCATCGTACTTCTCTAGTTTCCTCTTTAAGATGTTCTTTTTTTGTGCAGATGACCATGACGTCATGAGATCTGTGCGAGCGTTAAGCAAGTCCAGGGATACTTCCGGTATGGACTTTTCCTCTTGGATTAAGAATTTGTAAAACTGGCGCAGACTCATCAAGTAGGACCTAACAGTTCCTGGTCGGTACTTGTTGACCGCATAGGAAAGCCATGACTTCAAAATGTTTGCTCCAACTTTTCCAGGGGTCAAAAGCGAGTAAATCGCAGGGCCGGATTGTTTTTGTTTATCGTCCTGTGTCGAATTCGCTGTGCAGGTGCGAATGACACTTTTCACTTGAGACTTGTATTGCTGTGCTATTTTAACATTACGATAACCTCCATCTACGTCAATCATGTAGTCGTAAAATTCAGTAATTAAGTTGTCAGTGATAGTGTCAAAGCAACCTTGCTGACTTTCGTTTCCCTTTTCAAGATCTGGTTCACCATCACTTGCTTCCCCACTCTTCATCCAAGGCATCATCGTTGTCGCTTTCGTCACTCATTAATATGCTTTCGACTTCATCACCTTCGCTCTCTTCACAGTGCTGAAACCTTCGTCTCAAGTCTTCTGAAGAATCTTCTTCATTCTTAAAACGATAACCTTTAGTTTCTTGAGCAATTATAAACTCTTGAACTTTTTTCTTCCACCGAGGTGACTCAAGTTTATTATCTAGAAATGACTTTCCAGCTACAATTTCCTCCTTTCCGATAACCTCGACCATTTCTATCATCAAATTTTCATAATCAAGAGAATGAATAGAATCTTGAGATTGGTAAGATTCACTCGACTCAGAATCACTTCCCGGAATGTAGTCGCTACCAGATTCACTGTCTGATAAGATGACAATGTCGTTCCGTTGTTCACTTGCATTTTCCCACGCTCGACGTGCAAGATCGTCATATTCTTGATCACTGTCCTTACTAATTGTACCGGCACCTTTATCAACTCGTTCACTGGTCTCACCATCATTTTCGCTTTGACAATCCTCTAGGTAAACGTCATTGCAGTTATCCTCACTTGGCCCAGCAGTTACTTCTAATGGCTTTTGGCTCTCATCTTGTAGTTCTTTATCATCTTCGCTTCCATCATTATTTACTTTAGCTCTACTTGCTTTCACACGTTTTCGGCAATCCTCTTCACCCGATCTCCTATACTCTCCGCTGTCATAATTACTTTCATGCCTTTCATCGTCACTACTCCTCTCTGCTCTCCTCTTGCCCTTCCTCAACTTTCCTCCTTTTTTTTGCTTCTTTAAGTGATCGTCTATGAAGTCTAGAGAGACTCGTGGAGCTTCCTTCAAGGCTTCTCTGTAGCTGGGTGTATCAGGCTTAAGACCATGTAAAGGCGTTTGTAAATGTTTATTGAGCTGGAAAATGGGCGTTTTTTTTGCCTTTGCACGGTGATAACGGGCAGAATTTTACCATCCCCTTGGGCTTCTTCTTCTCCCCTGATAAGTAGTCATGTAATTTGCGTTTAAGTTTCTTCATCCCATGGACGTCTTTTTGATGTCTACTGAGATTAATTACACTCTTACCACATTTAGAACATTTTTTTGGATTTCGTTTCTGTTTTTGGTCTTTACTCGTCTCCGGTAACGTGCTTCCACCGTCCTCCAAGGCATTGCCGTCTTCCGCAACGTCAGTCATTCTTAAAATGAAAAATTACCATTACAGAAATTCACAACTGTAAATAAAGGAAATACCGAATACAGTTGTTATAAGGGTTTTGTTAAAATTGAACTAAGCTTTGGTACAAGCTATTGTTTGCTATTTGAAAATCGACCATGACAGGACGCACAGGTCGTCGACTGCTAGTACCGCAAGTAAGGATGAGGTCTGATACATTGAAAATATACCACAAAATGACGGTAGAAAAACAATAGCTTCAGGTGTCCTGAACGTGACATAATTTGTTTCCATTTTTTTTGTTTAAAAGAAGAGGCAATCAGGTAAATAGAAGAAAACGCAGACTGAATGTGATCCGCAAAAGTCAGTTGAATGTTCTTTGTGGTTATATGCCGGAGCCAGGAAGAGTCTTAAAAAAGTAAACGTCCGGCAGTCAGAAAATTCAAATTTAATCGTTTGAAAATAATCTACCTTCAATTAGAATAACCAAGCGATCGGGAAACTAAACTGTCTTCAGCTGTCTCCGCATCTGAGCGGTTTTGGTTTCCTGGGCATAGAGTAGAGAGAGTAGCAGCGCGTTACTCTCAGGCACCGGCTAAGTACACGGCAATCTTCAAACGATTGGAAAAAATAATTTCGTAAACTTTCTGAATGCCGAGCACTCATTTATTTATTTATTTATTTTTTAACCCCTTACCGACTGCCGGGCATACAGCTACAGCATTAAAAGATTTCAAACGGGACTCTTCAGCAAAAGCCCCGTGCTCCCGTGCAAAGACTCAGTTATTTGACTAGCCTGCGTTGCAGCTGGCCCACGCACTTGTCTAAACCATTTGTATAATCCGTCTGCGAATAAGTGTACAAAAATTGTTCTAACATCCTGCAGAGTCGCAAGAACATATGTGAGCGTTTTTGATAGGCGGGCTTCTTACTGGTTTCTTATGCGCCTCACGATTGGCCTAATTCTTCAGTGTGTGTGACGGTTGAGCGCAGTGAAATGTCAAGATTCACAGAAGGGAGTTGGCTAGGATCGTTTACAGCAAACAATGAAAGAGCAATTGGAACTTTAAAGCCTTCTTCTGGACAAAAAAAAAATGCTTTGAGAGAATTCCTTCGAGGCCAGAATTTGCTTGTAAATTGCCCGGACTGGTTTTCCAGCTTCTTCCTTTTTCGTTATGAAATTCCTTGTATGAATTTGTTTTAGGCCATAGCATGAATATTTTTTAGGATTAATTGGCGTGCATGAATTTTTTTTCATTTAATTTTCCCTTGCGCAATTTTTCTTTTGTACTTCGCCTGCTCCCCCCCATAACTTTTCTAATGGTCTGTCCCTTAGAGCGTCTGCGACGAAGGCAATTATTTGACCAAACATTCAAAGTATGTGTAATTAAATGGTGACAAGTGATACCGTAGAATTCCGATAATAACGGCCCCCGTTATTTTCGGATTTAGCAGGCCAAGGGGGCCGTTACTTTCTGGTAGCCGTTACTTTCGGATGGTTACAAAACGTTTGTAATTCAGCAGGGGTTTTACACAAAGAGGACGCATAACAGACATAAAAAAAGTAATTCAGGTTGCATGCTGGTTACGGTATTCATTATCCATGTAAACAAAATAATAAAACTGTAACAAAAAAGGCCCCGAAATGTTCGTATACTATACGTCGAAAAAATTGTTCGTATTATATGACAACTGTGATGACACATACTGCTTTTATCTGTTTTTACGCGTATTAGTTACTATGTTACCCGTATCCTATGTTTATGAAAATGCAGTACACCACTAAAATAGGAAAACATTGTGTGGCATTTGTTGTAAATTAAATAGGAAAATATGATTCAACCCACTACCTACTTGTATTTGTCACCACATACCGCACCTCTTGAAATGTTACATTAACGGTTCAAAAATTATATATATATTTTTGAGAGGTCATTTTTTCAGCGGCTGCTATTATCAGGGAGGGGGGGACGTTACTCTCGGGGTTTCATAGCAAGGTAAAAATTAACGTTACTTTCGGGTAGCCGTTATTTTCGGGGACCCGTTATTATCGGAATTCTACGGTATCAGGTGATAATTTAACGCGCTTTTATGTCCAAATCCTTATCAAGCCAAAATTAAGAAGTAATTCATCAGCTATACTGTGACATCGAGTAAATTCATGATGAAAAATATATTTTTCATAGGTGAGATTGCCAGAGACGAGAAAATCGTCAGAATAGAAAAAATTTGGTAAGCTGTTTGAATAGGTGTAATGCGTATTTGGTTATTGCGAAAAAAAGCAATCAGAATATATTTGATATAAAGGAGAAATACTTTATGCCGTACAAAATTCGAAAACAGAAATGTAGGCACCCTACATGACAGTAAATTGCAAAATTCCAGTTCGCAGTTTGTATACTGTTAACTCTTATAGACCCAATGAATCCGTGAACGTTTGCTAGGAACGGACGATTGATTTATTAACTAACAAAATGATTCAATTTTTCCGTTGAATGTTCCATTTGTAGCTGCTTTTCATGAGTTAAACAGACGCACATTCTATACAAATGGCTTTTAAGTGGTCATTTCAATTGAATCAAGTTGGCTGGCATCAAATATTTTTTGCTCGAAACTGTTGTAAAGCTTTAAAGCTTATATCTGAACATTGACAAGGTGAGTACCAATTAAAAAAAAAAACAACAACAACATGCCGTATAACTGATTAAGCGTTCCATGGGAGGCCTACACCACAGTCTATATAACTAACTCAGACATTCAAAAATAAAATCATCGTCAGCCATGAAATCTTTTACGGAAACTTTAAAGAGACATCTTAGTTTGACTTGAAAATCAGTGTTTGTTTTGTTGAAAATCGTAGTTTATTTCCAGACATGTGAATTTGTTTTCGAAAACCGGAGTTTGTTTTTGTAAATTGGAGTTTGTTTTCAACAATCGGAGTTTGAAACTGATCGGAGTTTGTTTTCGAAAATTGGAGTTTTGTTTTGGAAAATCGGAGTATGAAAATCGGAATTTGTTTTCAAAAATCGGAGTTTGTTTTCACAAATCGGAGTTTGAAATTCGGATTCTGTTTTTGAAAATCGAAGTTTGCTTTCGAAAGCAAACTCCGATTTTTAAACTTCGATTATTGAAAACAAACTTCGATTTTCAAACTCCGATTTTTGAAAACAAACTCCGATTTTCAAACTCCAGTGTTCGAAAACAAACTCCGATTTTCAAACTCCAGTGTTCGAAAACAAACTCAGATTTTCAAGTTCCGATTTTCGAAAACAAACTCCGATTTTCAAGAAAAAAAAACACCGATTTTCAAGTGAAACTCATGTGTGCCTTTAAAGCTTCCGTAGAATAAAACAAGATGTAGTTTGAATTATCTACTCATTGATGAATTAAATCGGATTGTACGGTAAAATAAACATTTTTTTTATCCTCACCTGCTCAGTTCTCCAACTACTTTCGCATCACTGTAGTGCACAATCGTACACGTGGGGAGCCATACACAGGGCAGCCATGTTAAAGACTACTACGCATGGTTTTAAAGGAAAGATCGCTAGCCAAACAAATCGATGAAAGGTTTGGACTTTGGGGCTGGGTGGGTGGGGTTCGTCTGACCAGGTGACTGGTTGTTTCTTATCAGACTCTAGCCAATATTTCAGAGAATGTAATGTAATATAATAAATTAGCAACTGAGTTTGCCATCTGTTGGCGTAGCTTTTTAAAGTTGATAGCTTCTAAAGAAGCCGTTATTTTTCCCCTTTAAGAATCAACTTAGTTTCAGACAATTATTTATTCCTCGTTAAGTTCTGCTATAACTATATAATATTTTACACGGGTTGCATATTTAAAACAGCTCTCAAAACATGAAAATTTCATCAAGCGTTGTTTCCACACAAACCAAGAGAAATCTCTATGCTGAACCATGTTTTGTCCCTACGTAAGCCTCGAACTATCTACGTACTTTAAAATTATAGTTTGCAACGGTAGCTATTAATATGAAGTCGCATAGCAGTACTGAAGTACCTCTTATTTGCTGCAAAGTCCTTTGTTTTGAAGCTAAAACCAACCGTACGTATTTGCTACCGTAGCAAATACTCACTTATGTAGCAAATACCTACCAGTAAGTATTTGCTACCGTAGCAAATACCTACCCGGAGTAGCAAATACCCACCCTCCGTATTTGCTACGGTAGCAAATACTCACTAAGGTAGCAAATACCTACCAGTGAGTATTTGCTACCGTAGCAAATACCCATCCATCGTAGCAAATACCCACTTGAATCTGCCTCTCTCTCTCTCTCTCTCTCTCTCTCTCTCTCTCTCTCTCTCCCCTCCACTGTCCCCTCCCCTGTCTCCCCTTTCCCCTCCCCGCTCCTCAGCCAGTAGCAAAGTCTTGGTAACCACGCTTCGCGTTTCTCGAGAACTGCCAGACGTGCATGCAAAATATGAAATATTGAAATGAGTTCTGCGAGGAATTCGAACTGTTAGACCATGCGTTTTCCATCTCGATCAGCCTTAGACGATGTCTTGAAATATGATGGAGCCTACTGGCTCGGAAAAAGCTAGCAGCATTGTATTTCAGTTGCATCTGGAGGGAAGTGAAACTTCGCAGATGAGCCAGAGAAATTCAAGTAAGCCCATCTGCGTGTTCTGGCCTGCCTGTAGTGTCACACTTCGAAACTAAACTGTTGTTGGCATTGTTTTGGTTGTACATGTTCCTACCGAAAATGCTTTCCATTGTATTGTTTCAGTGGCAACAGCAAATGAATCGCGGAACGGCGAGGGAGAAGTACTCACCGAAATACAGTTTTCGCGCCTTGAAGCACTCGACCCACAGAAACGTGAACTTCTAGAGGCGAGATTTCACACTCCTCGGGTGCGTTAAAATAAATTAACCTTAAATGTTTCATGGTGGATATTTGCCTCGTGGTTTTAAAATTAGGTATTTCATAGCTGCTTTTCTCTGATCATAAATGGACGCCATTTTGTTTGCCTTTAGTCATTGATTTATCATATCCTGGCATGGTGGTTATAAGCTTCAGTAATAGGCTTTAAATTGTTATTAGAATCGCATAATTAAGTAAAATCTCGCATTCTGATTGGTTAACGAAGCGAGGTATGTAGTGTGGAATTGCGAGTTGAAAACGAGGCTAAGCGATATTGTTTCGCATCTACGTAACAACTATCGTCAAATTCTAACACAACAACATGCAAAAAAGGTTTTCTACAATGTCATTTTAAAATGTTTTCAAAACCATTCATTGTCACTTTTTGAAGAGTTAAAAACAAACAAAAGCGTTTTTTAAAGTGAGCCGGAGGTTCTTCCTTGTTTTGAACTGAACTACAGATTCTCGAAGAGACATAAAACCTCTTTCACTCGCGACAACCAGAAAACAAGAAAATCCAGTGAACACGGCCCAGAAAATGGCAATCCAAAGTTCAACTAAACAAAACGGGAAGCGAGAAACGGAGGAAGTGCCGGGTCGATTGTCCCATATACAGAAGAAGAAATAAATACCTTCAAAGAGGACATGGCCCCTGAAAACACGAAAAAGAGTACGCCGCTTGCAATCGTCCTGAATCGTGGTACTTAGAAAAGTACAAAACAGAGCTGAACTTGAACAGCATTTCTAAAACATTTCAAGGTACTTACCTTATGTCAATCGCGACGTTAAACATGTTAAACTTTCAGTGCTTTCGCTTGGACACTTGATTTCTTTCAGTTTTGCCGCCGAAGAGGTAAAAGGTGCAAATTATTTTCCTTCTCGAGCAAATGACCAATTTGAAAAAGACGTTCTACATAAACGGCTTCTAAATTCAGTAAAATACCTCTATTTATCCTTACGATTAGTGTGAAGCTTGTTTACATGTAAAAAGTTTGAAAACAAATGTGAAAACAAGCACAAGGTACAAAAAAGGTTATTGAAGGTTCAAGCGTGTACGACTGACCTTGCTTCCTATTCGCTAACGCAATGACAGTTCTGACAGTTGACTTTGAAATGGCTTTCTGGAGCGCCACGCTCAGGATAAAAAAACAAACAATAGATATTATTGCTGTTTTCTTTTTTTTCTTCTGATTTTTATTCAATTATGCGATTCAAGGAAAATTCATTACCTGACTCGAGAATTCCACGTTAAATTGCACTTGAAAACCGATATCGCACTCATCGCTTCGCGATTCGTGCGATATCGGTTTTCGCGTGCAATTTAACGTGGAATTCCCTCGTCAGGTAATGAATTTTCCTATAGTATTTCTTGCAATTGATGTAATGTATATTAATTTTAGGGGAGTGCCTGGTAGCTTATAAGGTAACCAGATTGGGAGGTGTGATGGGTGGGGAGGGTAGCCTGACAGCTCAAAGAGATGTCAGCAGCAAAAAAAAAAAACAAAGCGAGGGTGGGGTAGGGGTGAGAGCAAAGGAACGCCTGTAAGACTTTTTAACAAAAGCTTCTTCCGTTATACCAGATTCTGGTATACCCTATGATTGATCTATTTTGACAGCTCTTGTCACCACAAAGAGGTTCATTACTATACGTTGATTGGACATGTGATGCTCTAGCAATGAGGTTACACATCAGGTTATCTTGGAAGCGTGGTGAAGTGATTCGAAATAAGCAACATGGATAATGTGGAATATCAGTTGAAGAACAGTTGAAATTGTTCTGAGGCTGGATCTCGTCAAGAGAAAGCTGGACTTCCAAATTTTACCATTTCTATTGGCTTTTAAACAAGCTCTTTCCTTTCAGATCTCTTCAGGAATATTAAATACGCGCATGAACCATCTTTCGATATGGTCTTTGTTTAGCGTGCAAATACAGCCATTTCACTTTGGTCTTGTTCCTCTCCACTGGGGATGTTTTGTTTGAAAACAGGCATATTTTTTTAAAATTCAGTAAACAGTGCAGTATGTCACTCGTTGCTTGATTGACAACTTTTAATTCTGGAAGCTACATTCAGATTATTAGCTGACAAAGTGGGTGGAATGACCTTTTGAAAAGAAATCTCACAGGCATTCCCAGGCTCATCTCTCCCTTTCCTCCTTCTTTTCCTCCTAGTTATTTTTTTCTTGCTCTCTTCCATTGCACTGCACTCCACTGTCCAAACGGGGGTACCCAATACTGCAATACCATAAGAAAAATTGGCAAATACAGAAATACGATGCAGAAAATCGGCAAAGTACCGATACCACATTATGATCAGTCACCTCATGTGTCTAGTTATTGCAAGCATGGTAAGCAACAGTAATTAACCCCAGCCCTTGCGAGAAAACGTGTGAAGACCTTGTATTGATTGGTACAAGTATCTAAAAGCCTGATCATTGGATGGTCTTGGATGCCTTGCCAATTTCACCATGGATTAATGG
>CALNXK010000484.1:0-10000 GCA_942486035.1 Porites lobata | reverse complement strand
GCTCTGAACTGAGACCAAAGCTTCGTACACAAATTAATTTTTATTACTATTGTTTATTACAAAAATTGTTCAGATCCGGAAATGCTGGGCATTGGAAATTAATCATTAACCATACCTCGATATAATAAACGTTTTGCTTGCTTTGACAAAAATTCTTGAAATTGAGGTTTTCAATATAACAAGCCCTTGATATAACAAGCAAATTTTCCCAGTCCCTTGGCACTTCGTTGAATCGAGGTTCCAGTGTATGAGACTGTGTACAGAGGCTTGGGTGTGCTCTGACCTTGTCCCCTTGCCCCCCTTCCATCAGTACATGTTACATGTACCACCATCCATCATCACTGTCACTCATTATTTGCAAATGCATACATCTACATTTAAGAAGCTTGTGTATTAAAGCAGACATCAAAGTACAGAAAAGAAATAATATTGTATTTTGTTTCTCTATTGATTATACTAATAGCCCTTTTCCACATTATTGTGAACACATGCACCATCTGTGGGCTTGGGTTGATAATAAAAAAATGAAAATACAGAGATTTGTAAATATCAAATTATTTGATAATTCTAATAATTAATTAATATTTCTTTTATTTCCAGGTACAAAAGAAAAAAAGCTTCCAAGGACAAGCAGTGGAGAGAGTGATCAGTTTGCAAGACCAGGCTCACCAGTGTATGTACTTGAGCAAGTACATGTATCACAACATGAAAAAAAGAAAAACAATCTCTATTTACCCTACACTGTAGTAGGACAGAACAATTATTAAATCACTGAAATAAATAATTCAAATAAAATAAACAAGGTTAAGAACCCAATTAGCAAGTGGCAAACCTTATGGCTATGTATTGTACAAGTGTGTTTGGGGAGTCAAGCTTGGGCTTTAGAGGAGCAAATCCAGTCCAGTGCTTGGAATGAAGCCAAAAACTTGATCAACTCAAATGCGAGAATGCCTGTTTTTTTTCCTAGTTGTATTTTAAATCAAGAAGAACTCAGGGTTCCTACAAGGTCTTGAATTCTTGAAAAAAATTTCTTACATATGCGTGTCTACATTGCACCATGGTTACTGTACATTTGCATTGCATCACGAAAAAAGCTTGGTTCTTGCCTTTTTCAAGGTCTCTATTGATGACCTATTTGGTAACCTTGAGTCAGAAAAAATAGGCTATTGTTTTGGGAAAAGTCTGGAAAAAGTCTGGAATTTTGGATCCAAGAATCTGTACCAACCCAGAGAACTGCATATTAAAAAGTTGCAAACAGTAGGTAGTTTGATGCTGTTACTTTCCTGCCACTATATTCAGGTGTGCTAAAGAGTATGCCAAGAATATGATGACTCCTTTGGACCCCGCATGTTATATTTATGGAGAACAGTTTGACAGAAGTAGTTGCAATTTGAGTATTGACTTGATACTGGAAGAAATTCTCTTTACATAAAAAATATATATATTAATCTTCTCTAACAAGTTAATTTTATGACTGTGTGTACTGTTAAAACAGCCTGTCACCAATGGAATACCATGAGAGAGAAGAAATTTTAAAACTCAGAGCTTTGGGTTTGAAAAAGGTATGTAGATTAATTAATTCACAAGTATGTTGCATGGCTTGAATTGCTTGTGAAAGCTGCTTTTTTAAGCTTGTTGTATTTCATGAGCCCAGACACCTTGCTAGAGAAGCTGCCCAGTTTTTTAATAATTGTGATATCCTGTTTTCTTGTTTTCACTGACAAGTTACACGTTATCACTTCAGCCAGGCTTTTCTGTGGCCTTTGGTTGCTTTGAAATACTGTGCAAACATGTATTCTTAATTTTTGGCCCTCTTGGAGCACCTGTGGTAGGAGGTTAGAAAAATTGACCAAAAAAAAGCAAAAGCAAAAAATAGCAAAAGTGTGGTACAGAAGGACTCTGTTAGTATGACAGTATACTTTTTATGACTTTCAATCAAGAGCATTATTATTTGACATCAGATTGTTTTCTGAACTGTATATTGGGAGCAGAGCTGCCAGCATGGATGTCGGGGCATCATGCGATTATCTTGACAGCAGGGCAGTCGTCATTAGCTGGGAAAGCTTGCCACCTAAATACTCACGCGATACCCCAAAAAAGTGAGCTTGCTCACGGGTTACATAAAATTGTTATTACCTAATTAACGGTCATATGCTGAGGTTGCACTGACTATGCACTTACCATGAACAATAATAATGCCACGGATGTTTCATTTGAATGGATGCCTCACAAAATCATTTTTGTTCGTGGACTCAAAAACGTTGAATTGTGTATTTTTGAAATAAAATAAATCGCACTTTTATGTGAACCAATCTCAGAACATAGTGGCTGCGGGTCATATTTAGAAACTTTTGTTACCTTGAATTATCCCCAGGAGGAGACAGATGTTCAAACGGAATTAGAAAAATTAGACAGGGAAAGAATGCTGCATATACGAGAGTTAAAGAGGATACAAAATGAAGATAGCTCGAAGTAAGTCTCATTTTAGTGCATGCAGCTTTATCGACTTTGATGTGCTGCTCCTGTTAGGTTACTGTAACTTGAATGTATGTATTACAAAATTACTTTTACTGTAGCGTGGAACTTGGCTTTAGCCAGGTAGACAGTTTTTGGCCAAAAATCCATAACTTTGATTACTGGTACATGTAGCTGTCTTTTCGGTAACATCCCTTGTTACTGCATTCGCTTTTCAGATTTAAAGATCACCCCACTCTAAACAAGAGATATCTGTTATTAAATCTGCTGGGCAAAGGAGGCTTCAGTGAAGTTTATAAGGTGAATTATGAAGTTATGAATATATGAAAATCATATATGAGAACTTCTGGGAGAAGAATTATTTGAAAGAAGATCATCGCAGTTGTAGACACAACTTTTAAAGTTGCGAAAAGAAAGCCTGAAAAAAATTAAGGCTTGTATGGGATTCGAATCCTCCTGACCCTCGTCCTCCGCGATACCGGTGCAGCGCTCTTACCAATTGAGCTAACAAGCCAACCGGAATCCCGTACAAACCTGAAGAAGGTTAAGCCCTTTCCCGATAGCAAAATGATAAAACTTCTTACATTTGATAACTTGTTCCCACCACTACGACATTTTCGCTCAAAATCCTAGTAGAATGACGACGGCTACCACGTTTTCCCGCCAGAGTGACGTTAGTTCACGCTAGAGCACTACTACTAGTACTGAGAAAATCTCTAAAGCTCTCTTATATCATAAGGGGAGATTAGATTCGTTTGATTGTTAGAGCTAAGAGGCCGGGGTATCAACGGCTCAACGGGTGCTTTCATTCTTCGTTGTTGTTTATCTTCCTTCTTATATTTTGAACTATTTTAGGGTTATGACTTGTTAGAACACAGATATGTGGCCTGCAAAATACATCAACTCAGTAATGACTGGAAAGAAGACAGAAAAGCAAATTATATCAAGTACGTCTGCCTTTACTTTGTTTCACACTCTAGTTCCCAAACCTTTTTCTCTTTGTCTTTTATTCTCTATTTTCACCCCTTCTCTTATTCCTCTTTTCCCTTTGATCATGTCCACATGTTGTTTTTTCTCTTGTTACAGGCATGCGTTGCGGGAGTACAATATTCACAAGACTCTGGATCACCCTGTGAGTGGCTCTCTTGATTACCTCAATGACTATCGATACTGATTAAGCCCTGAGAATAGTGATTAGGGTCAAGCGCTGACTCGAAAAACGGTTAAACCTCGTCTCCAAAGGGAGGGAAAAATTTTACAAGAATAGTATACTGAGCGCTTAAACGTTGCTGAACACTGGAACCCAAGTGAACTCTGAGCAGTTGTTCTAGGCTTTCATAGCTAGACGCATGTCTGCTGGCATAACCAGTAGAAAAGGCTGTACTACAAGACAGCTCAGCGTCGCATGTGCAGACTCTTAGCCATGAATGGTGCTTTGAAAATATTGGCCAATACTGTGGCTCGTACTAGCCTGCTTAAGACAACAAGGCCGTAAAGTTCTACGCTAGAAGACAATGCATCTTAGAGTTCGCTGACCTTGACAACCTGACTACACAATTGCTTTGTTGAAAAAGAGCCGCCATGAATGGGTTACTGATAACTAGCGTCACGTACCATTAACTACATTTTACTGGCGTGACAGTAAAATTGCCTTTAGCTTTTATTAAGGGTTAGGGTTGATGCTATATACTTCCAACTTAAAGAACTTCTTCCCAGAAAATGCTTGGTAGTCTAGTGGTTTGGGTGGTAGACTGCAGATCCGATGCTCCGGCATCGAATCCTGCTCGTGCCATCCTGAAATTTTATGAAGCGGTCCAGATAAGAGCGATAGCAACAACGGCAACAAACATGTTGGAATGCAAAAAAGGTGCTAACTTTTCTATTGTCTGTATTTACTTCTGATTGGCTTAAACAGCAAAGTTAACAGAACTTCATAAAGCAGTACATATATTCATCCTTACTTTCCAACCATCTTCCATATAACAAAATCTGGTCTCACTTTGAATAACAAAGAAATCCTATGTGGGGAACATGTAAAATTGTAAACTTTTCTTGGCTATTGTTTTCAACTCTTGTGATTGGTCAAAATCTTTTAACACTAAAAAACACCCATTCAAAGTGGAGTGTAAATGCATTTTATTGCGTAAACGGCCTTCATGTAGGTTTATGCATTCTCTGTGTAAAAATGAGAACATTCCTATGTGGGGAAAGCACCGTTGCCGCATAACAAAAGAAATTGCTATCCACCTTACCCGGATCATTACTTATTCCGTAAACTATTGAAGAGACTTAGACTTTCATGAACATTTTATCAAGCAGAAATTTCAAGAGACAGAGAAATTTTATGTAGGAAAAGAGAAATGTCTTGTGAGAGCCACTGAGATGGAAATGTCAGTTTAGAGTATAGAGATGAGTGCTAACCGTATTAATGTTACTACAGGTTAACAGACGGCTAAGAGGACGAGATTTGACTGATTAAGTCTTTTTTTTTCGCGTATTCTAAGAAAAAAGAGACTCCTGAAAGCCTCATTCCAGAAAAGTTAACACGGTTATTTTATTCGAAGGAGGTTAATGGGCCCTCTCCTGACCGCAAAGTGACAAAACGTTTAATATTTAATTACTTGTTTCCGTCTGTATGACATTCTCGCTAAAACCCGTAGCAGAATGACGGCAGCTATCATATTTTCCCGCCAAATGACGCTGGTTCGCGCGCGGGCGACACGCGGGCACTGTTCAGTTTTGAGAAATTCTCGTTGCGGTTGTCGTCTTAAAAGGTCTTTAGGGAGTAACCGCAACGACAACCACGACAGCAACTTCGAATTCAAACAACATTGAATTTAATGAGCAAAACAACAATTTTACATGTGAAGCAAATAATTTGGTACATTTCTTTGACCTCCACTGCACGACTATGAAAACAATGCTTATGCAAAATAGTCGGAGCTAAACAAGGTGAATTATGGGTAATGTGCGCAAGACATTTGACTCTCACATTGCCCCACTCCACCCAGGTGTATAAGTGGCAGACCTATAATCTTGCTTTACTATGCACATGTGGTACGTAACTGTTCTCTTTATCTTGTAGCGGATTGTTCATCTTTATGATGTCTTTGAGATTGGACAGCACTCGTAAGTATACGCTTTTTTTGCTAGAAAATACATGCACTAACCAGTGCGAACATTTAGTCGTAAAAGTCTGCTTAATACAAAAACCTGCTTATCGTGAGAGGTGACAATGCATTTATGGGGCCCATTTACTGAAGTGTGGGAGTAAAAGAATAGTTGTTCCTAGTCACAATCGGCTTAATTCCCGTGCAATAAATTCATCGACAGTAATGTAGTTGTTATTGTGTTTACTCTCTATTTAATTCCGTTGTATATAGTCCTTATTACCTATCACAGAAAAAAGTTGTGATCTCGTTAGTTTTGTAAGAGGTAGCTTAAAATCAGAAAGTTCTGTTTAAAACGTTCCCTATAACATATCTTGTAATTCATAGCTACGCTCAGCCCAGGCGTGTTCTTGCTTGGTCTTTCAGGTTTTGTACAGTTATTGAATACTGCGATGGCAATGATTTGGATTTTCTTTTGAAACAACACAAAACAGTTCCAGAGAGAGAAGTAAGTTGGATTCGCCATTTGTACATCTACCATAATACACCTCATTTGCCCTCCAAAATGGACCTTTCCACGGTTTTTTTCAACTTTTGACGTGGACATGTTAAGGAAAAATCCATCAACACCACTGGAAAGAGCGCCTTAAGATTAGTAAAATTGCTTAGTTTGAAAGTGATTTGTTCAAAACTAACGTTCAAAGTCGCGAAATTTTACAGCCGTTTGTATGGGAGGGGTGGGGGGCACAAACTTGCTCAGTACGCTCAAATTTAAAAATTGGCGTCTGACACGGTGTGAAATGGGGTAACTATGTAGACAGATACATTTCTGGTACTCAAGGTATGAACACAACGCCATTTTCTGCCGGTACCCAGGCACTGGTTCCCGGGCGTAAGGTGTGGACAGCCCCTATATAGTTTCAGAAATGCAACTAATCTTAAAAGTGCCCTGGCCTTTGAATAGAAACTAGGATGGCGGTGACCTTGTTTTGGTACAAACCTTCCTGCTTTCCATGTGCAAATCGTGGTACTCTGATGCTAACAAGCCCGTGAACATGATCATTTACATATGAAAAACAAGAAGGTTTGTGACAAAACAAGGTCACTGCCATCCTCGATTCTATTCAAAGGCCAGGGCACTGAGCACACAACTGTAAAATGGTCTATTCCTAAAGACTCTGATGCAGGTTTGACTGCGGTGGGCTATGGGAGCGTTGTGGGGGACGAATTTTGACCCAGTGAAACAAGGTTGTGTCTTGGTGCTGCAGATGGATGCAATCGCCAAATGATGTAATGCAAAAGACTGAAAAGGCACTGAACAATACACACACCAAAACACAATAGCGAACCAATCTAACTGCCCACCTACCCCTCCCCTAACTCAACGTTAACATTTGCGTCTCACTTGAGGCAAAATGTTGGGTTAGGGGAGGGGTAGGTGGGCATTTTCCCAGTAACCTAAATTGATCCGAAATCCAAAACAAGTGATAGTGGCCCCAAAGCAATCCCATAGTGCAATGCGATACAGCACTGACCCAGTCCCCCGCGAACCTCAAAATAGCTTTCAAAGTTTAAAATTGTGTTCTTATTGTCTCCATAGGCCAAGTCTATTGTCATACAGGTATGTTTTTTTTATCTTTCAGATGGAAGAAACTATGTCATCGAAATCAATAGCCGGACTAGCTGGCGGGATTGTTATGCGCGCGGGGTACTTTCTACCCTGAGAAAACAGCCTTCATTCCGCGACACCACCACTGCTTTCCCCGCGAAATGACGTCTGTGGGATGAGCGCAGAAATGCAATACTGATGACGTGCCGCTATACAGATCTGGGTAGTGCTTCTGATTGGTCGGGTAAATTTGCTTCAGCCAGTCAGAAGCACTACCCCAATTGCGCTCGTTTCTCAGACATCATTTCGTGGGGAAACCAGTGGTGGCGTCGCCAAATGTCGGTTGTTTTCTTGGCCGCGGAGATCTCAATTAGACTTGCTCCCAAACTTCTCAAACTTCTCGCGGCCCCCCCGCCAAAAACAACACCAATCTTTCGCTTATTGCGCCAGCTAAGCAGGCTACCAATTTAATTTAGCATAAAACGTATGCAATTCTCTTAGAAATACTAAGGAAATGCATTGTGTTGATTCTAATTAACGTTAGCCTTGTTGTCTCAACTACTCCAACAAAACAGTCAGGAGTTTTCCTCGAAGTCGATTATGCAAGGCGCCCGCTTTAGACTGTTGCGCGAAGCGCGCGCGTCGTACGCCCTTTTCAGTATAGCTTTGTTGCTTCTTTAAATCCCAGACTACGACTATTCAAGGTAATAGTGGCCATGGGCACAACAACAAAGCATTGTTATAACTGTTATATTGTTTGTGGTGTTTGTTAATCAACAGTTCTTGTTTCTTTGTTTTAGACTG
This sequence comes from Porites lobata, assembly GCA_942486035.1. Lineage (NCBI taxonomy): Eukaryota > Metazoa > Cnidaria > Anthozoa > Scleractinia > Poritidae > Porites > Porites lobata. The sequence continues at coordinate 2,002 of CALNXK010000484.1, read as the reverse complement.
TTAGCGCCCTCAAGTATTTAAACGAGATAAAACCACCAGTTATTCACTATGATTTGAAACCAGGTACTTTTCATCTTAACGTCAATCAGTTAACTAGTTATAGTAAAAGACAGCGAATACCCTATTTCCCACTCGTGCCCAAAAATTTATGTAGCCTGTCACCGGTAGGACGGGAGTAAAAACTTGTACCCACTGCTGGGCGCAGCTTAACATAGCAAAACATGTACCGTCTCACAAGCCTTGGAAAATATGTATGGAAGCATGGCAGACGTTATGGACGGGAAAGGGAGAATAACACTCGTGCAAACGCAAAGAACGAAAAACTAGAGCTTCCTTTTTCTCCTTTTTTCCCTCTGCTACTTTTCTTGTTCTATACATTATTTTGTCACATTTTGCGCGATTCTAGTTTTCCTTCGTGTTCCCCCTTTTATCGCGTGTAAGTAAGGTACAAATAGCCCGTTTCTAAGTTGCTCAAGTCTCTGCTTCAAGTCAAGAGTAAGTGCGTTACCTTTATATGAAAGTAATCGTCTTGGTTCCCCCAGAATTTCAAGATTTTGCACTTGGCCTCATCTTGAAAATGAGGAGTTAAGCCTGGCAAGAACGCCACGATTTGTTCGACGAAAACATCCTATTATCGCTTTGAGAACTTGTGGTTCAGTCCAGGCAAGATAGTCAATGACGTGAATTGCTGTATGGCTTCTTCAGTGCGCTTATACGTGACTACGCGGCTAGGTGACTACGTAGTTACCCTGCTACATGGCTACGCTTATAGCCTGCGAAAACAGCCGTTTCTCCTCGCTCTTCGCCGCTGGGGACGTTTCGCGCGCAGGAACGTCTGCGACTCAGAGACAGAAGTTCCATACTGATGATATAAAATCTGTCCGGAATCCGGTCAGAAGCGCTGCTTAGTCGACGGAGTGGTTACATAGTTTTAGCTATTGTTTACGAATGACAGACAAACCAATATTTGTTGAATATCGATAGTCTTCTCTAGAAGAAGCATTTGAGTTTTCTGGAGCTTGTTCACAGATGAACACAACAGTTTACCAAAAGCGACCGGGAGAAACGTAGAATTGAACAAATTTGCATTTGGAACCCCATGACTACTGGATTTATTATGTAAACATTGATTTATATCATCACTATGGAATTTCTGCCGCTGAGTCGCGGACGTTCCTCCGCGCGAAGCGTCCCCAGGGCGTAGAGCGAGGAAAAACGGCTGTTTTCACAGGCTACTTCGCTTAAAGATTACGTGGCAACGGGGCTGTATCAGTGGCTTCATGGCTAAGTGCACGTAGCCGCAGAGGCATTTTCCACGTTGTCACTGTTCTAGAGGTAGAGCTTTTGAGTGGCCGAGTACTCTGCACTTAAACCTGTTCACTTATTTTGGTTCACAGGAAACATTCTCATGGTTGGCACGGGTGCCCTCAGTGGGGAGGTGAAAATCACCGATTTTGGTCTCAGTAAAGTGATGGACTGTAATGATGACAGCATGGAACTCACGTCCCAAGGAGCTGGCACCTACTGGTACCTCCCCCCTGAGTGCTTTGTTGTCGGAAAAGAGCCGCCTAAAATCTCGTCCAAGGTTTGTAAAGGAACTTCTATCAGACGTACGCGTCCCAACGTCATCCCCAGGGCGCTTTTCCCTGGCTTTGCAAAGATAGGGAAAAGCGCCCAGGGGACGAGGTTGGTGAAAGGTAAAGTGTTCTTCTTTCAATTTAAAAAATGGGACAGCTAAGGTAGATACATAGATAGAAAGTTACTGAGTTGGGATCGCGAAAATTACATATTTGTCCAAAAGTGACAAAGACGGGGTCTATAATTGGCCACAGAAAAGACTGTAATGGGGTAGGGGCTCTAAGAGGCCAGCGGCACATACCCAGCGAATCGGCCTTCTTTCCACTCGAGAGCAGTGAATCTGCTCTCCGAAACCGCATCTTGTTTAAACCAATTAAATAACAAGGATTACAAATAACTTCAAAATGGATGCAATAAAGCATAA